>JZKD02S1705265.1:1167034-1177500 GCA_000966675.3 Picea glauca
GTAGCTCAATAGGAGGATGCCCCCTCGAAGAGGCAAGTGAACAGGAGATGATCCCTTCCATAATAGGATCCATTGTATGGTGTTGCCCTACCTCAAGGGTTTTGGTAATAATAAAATGTGGTTTCTTCTATCTTTCTTTGTGGATCTATTGTGTATTCAGTATTTGTGATGGTTATATTTGTAGATCTATTCTGGTTCTTAACAGATCATTAGTTCAAATATCTTTGTGAAACCTCAACTCTTCTCAAAGTCATATACAAGGAATTGAATTACTTTGTTCCTTAAATGCGTAGTTCATTTTTATGTGTAAGCCTTCTCAATTATCTTGATGAAATTTTATGAAAATTGATGATAAGATGTTTCATATATTGTATATTGATTATCATTGATCCTTCCATGAATCCTCCTTTGATCCTCTTTTGAATTTTAAATGTGATCCCCCCTACTATAACCTTGCCAAGGCCTATAGGTTATCCATTTTCATTGTCTTGCTAAGGATTATTTGGTGGGTATACCATTAATTCATGTTGTGGGTAATGTTCAGTGTGATTTCTCCATGATACTTGTTTCATTACAACTATACATATGATTCCATGGGTTGAAATTTTATGTGGTTACCTTAATAAACACTCTCATCTATTTAAGGACCCTACATTTATCAAAATCAAATAAACAAATATTTCAATTCATAACACATGTTCTGTTAGTCACCATTAAATTTTTATTGTGTGAAATCAAGATTTCAGAATCTAGACGAACACTAAACCAGTTTGGAAGCCTGATAAACTAAGAAAGGGGCTAAATATGGAAGGAAAGGGATAAATCTGGCAGGAGTGGTAAGCTAATAGGGTTTGAAACATAGTGGTTTGTGAATTATCAAGATCAACGACCGAGAATGATTTCAAGGGGAAAAAATGCACGGGGTTTAATTTTGAAGGGCAGTCCCAAAATTTAAACCGCAATTTTCTCTCAGGGGTACATGGCATCGCTAGGTACATTTTGGTATGAAAAGAGGGTTTCCTAAAACCACTTTCTCGCACCCCTGAAAAATTGAAAACTCAACAGTACACTAACTCGACATGCCAGTTCCGCTCATTTCCAGGCAAAGAATTATATCTGAGACAAAGTTAGAGGGCGAAGAAAGGGACTGGAAGGCCATAGAAGCCATAATCTAGATCAAGAAACATTTCTTGCTGATCATTGTAATCGGTTTCAAAACCAAAAAGTTTCATCTTAATCACTGTAATTGGTTTCAAAACCGAAACGTTTATTTGTAATCACTGTAATCAGTTTCAAAACCGAAATGTTTCTTTGTAATCACTATAATCAGTTTCAAACCGAAGGAACTCGGCTTGTATAAATATTAGGAGTTCCAAATGTATTAGAGGTTGGAAGAAGTGAAAGGGAACGATCTTAGATATTTGGAATTTGAATGTAATTTCTGAAGCACAATAGAATACACATGCAAATGTCCTGAATTTTCCATGAAAATATTCTAATGGTGGTGGTCTGATATTTGTCTTCTTTCTTCGTATGTATTTCCTGTTTTCTTGATTTCATTTTCACCGTCTTATGTTTAAAATGGATAGTTAAAGGCCCATAATTCATATTGTGATTCTCTCGACTTAAGAAATTTAAACTGTGTTAATTTATTCCTAACTAAGTGAGAATTCATTTCATTAATGATCTGATGAAGTTATATGGTTTTCCTTTCTTCTTACACTCTACAAATTACAATTTATAACTCATATTTATCACCTCATTTAGCCTTTATTCTCTGGAGAGTTCTATCGACCAGTCAGTGCTTCCATTTGTTTTCAAAAGTTTGAATCCATAGCCCCAAGTGTCCCTCCCCTTCCTTTCCATCAAAATTATAAAAAACCTTTCAAAACAACAAAACCTAGACAATGATTTGTTAAAGAAAACTCATTTGTTGAAGACCAAGTGACAGGAGAGAGACCTCTGTAAGCTGAGTAGGCTAGTACCCATCTCTAAAGTGGTTTCAAGGTTACCTCTCTCATTTTTTTTTATCATCCGAACAAATTTACAGAGTGCTAACATTTTGGCATTGTTGTTAGGGAGCGAAGGTGAAATCTTCCCTAGGATAATGACAAAGTTCAGATCTAAGTACAGATGGTGAAAAGTATTCAGAAAAAAAAAGGTTGTACATCATTCACCCGACGACTCCATTTTCAAGAATTTAGAATTTAAAATTTTCATGGCAACTCCACTATCCAAAGACTCAGTAGCCTAAATTTTATTAATGACTCCACTGCTTCAAGATGGATCACAGATCGACAAGGTATGCTCCAATGAATCACTCTCATATTCCTGGCTTTCCAAATCATATTCCTCACATATATTGGCAAAAATATCTTCCTAAATTCAAAGATGGTAAAGGAAATGATGCTTCCTTGCACTTGATTTGATTTCAGATGCACATATGTAAGCTGGGGGTTGAATTTCATGAGGATTGTTTGATGAAAATGTTTATGGATACTCTAGAGGGGAAAGCAAGATTATGGTATGAAGGTTTAAAACCAGGTAGCTTATACTCTCTTAAGGATTTCCACATAACATTCTTTAAGCATTATGGAGTATTTAATCCTTCATTCTTAGTGTTTGATGATTGTTGTGAATTTTGTGAACATTTCAGTAAGTACCTTGAAATTTGTTTTTGTAATGAAGGGTGTATGAATGATGAAATCATAGAAGCCCTTTATGAATATTCATCCCAACAAAAAATATTATCCCCTCATTTGGCTGAAGATGAAGTTGATCAAGAAATTGTTGCTAAAGATCATTTTCCTTTTCCTGAACTTGATGAAGATATTCAACAAGATTTCCGGCAAGACAAAGTGCTTCAAAGTTGTCTTTATTCCCCTGTGAATGATGTGGTTGTTAACATTTTAAGTGGCCTAGACATGGATGAGGGTCCTGAAAATGAATCTATCGAGACCTCAAGAAGTGAACCAACAAATGTCATAGAGTTTCAGGAAAGTAGCAAAACAATGTATGCCACTTTTCAATCAGAAATACAGAAAGATAATCAAGAGGTGGTTGTTTTATTTGATTCCTTTGAAAATGCATCCATGGGAACTCTAGACTATGAAATATTTCATGTTTTTATCTTTTCACATTTGCAAAAATATTATGAGCAGGAACTTATTTCCCTTCATTCATTTGAAAGTCAAAATGGCAATCCTCAAGCATTTAAACTTATTTCCCGAAGGTTAATAAAACCAAATCAAAATTGTTTGATGAACAAGAGGATAGCCTTGATGAAAATAATATGGTTGTCATATTTGAAGATGTTCAAGGATGTATGAATTTGTTTGTTTATATGCATGGAAGAGTAGACAAACCTATTGTTGTCATTTCATTTGACAATGTTCTCAGAACTGAAGAAATAAAGAAAGAACACCAAACACTTATGAAAGAGGCTTGTCTTTTTGTTTTTGTTCATCAAGAAGAAATGATTTTTCATGGTTTTCAAGATCCTGTGGCCATCCTATTACAATAATTAGTGAAGGAGGAATTTGTTTCATTCATAAACTCATATTTTGGATTCAATTTTTGTTTTCAGCTACCATCTTTTACATTTGTCTGCCTACTTAAGAAAAATGTGAGACTAGGACAATCAGGAAGCCAATTTCTTGATTGGATGCATTGGAACTTTAACATCACTTGATTGAGTATTCATTTCAACATTTTTAGAGTAGATAGGAGTGTGAAAATAAGATTGTTGGTTGAGCATTTTTTCAGTTTGGGTTTTCAGCAATGTGTACATTCAGATTGTAGTGGTGTATTTAGCATTTAGTTTTCAGTTAAGAGTAGTGTACAGACATTGGTTTTCAGTGGAGGCTGGTGACAGGTCAAAGCATGGTACACACATGTTTTGGGAGCATCCCAATGGATCAAGAATATGGCCTACGAGTTTTTTTCTACCTCTCTGGGAGGATAACATCCTCGGTTGGAGCCCATGTTAGTCACCATTAAATTTTTATTGTGTGAAATCAAGATTTCAGAATCTAGCAGAATGCTAAACCGGTTTGGAAGCCTGATAAACTAGCAAAGGGGTTAAATATGGTAGGAAAGGGATAAATATGGTAGGAACTCTAAGCTAATCGGGTCCGAAACATCATGGATCGTGAGTTCTCAAGATCAACGACCGAGAATGATTTCTGGGGGGGGGTGGTGAAACTGCACAAGGTTTAATTTTGAAGGGCGGTCCCCAAATTTAATCCATGGTTTTCTCTCGGGGGTACATGGAATTTCCAGGTTCATTTCAGTTTGACAGGTGGGTTCCCTCAAACCACTTTCTCAAGCCCTCGAAAAATGGAAAACTCAAGAGTACACTAACTCAACATGCCAATTCCGCTTGTTTCTAGGTAGGGAATTATATCTGAGACAGAGTCAGAGGGCGAGGAAAGGGACTGGAATGCGAGAGAATCCAGAATCTAGATCAAGAAATGTTTCTTCCTGATCATTGTAATCAGTTTCTAAATCGAAACGTTTCATTTTAACCATTGTAATTGGTTTCAAAACCAAAACGATTCTTTGTAATCACTATAATCGGTTTCAAAACTGAAACGTTTCTTTGTAATCACTATAATCTATTTCAAAATGAAGGAACTCAACCTGTATAAATATTGGGAGTTGTAAATGTATTAGAGGTTGGCAAAAGTGCAAGGGAACGATCTTAGCTATTTGGATTTTGAATGTAATTTTCTGAAGTTGAATAGAATACACATGCATATGTCTTTAATTTTCCATGAAATGATTCTAATGGTGGTGGTATAAGATTTGTCTTCTTTCTTCGTATGTATTTCATGTGTTCTTGATTTCATTTTCACTGTCTTCTATTTAAATTGGATAGTTAAAGGCCCAAAATTCATCTTGTGATGCTCTCGGCTTAAGAAATTTAAACCGTGTTAAGTTCTTTCGAACTAAATCTGAATTCATTTCATTAATGCTCTGATGCAGTTATATTTTTTTCCTTTCTTCTTACGCTATACAAATTACAATTTATAACTCATATGTATCGCCTAATTTATCCTTTATCCTCTATATATTTCTACCGACTAGTCAATGCTTCCATTTGTTTTCAGAAGTTTGACTCCATATCCCCAAGTGTCCCTCCCATTCCTTGCCAACAAAATTATAAAAAAAAATTCAAAACAATAAAACCTAGCCAGTGATTTGTTAAACAAAACTCATCTGTTGAAGATCAAGTGACAGGAGATAGCCCTCTCTTAGCTGAGAAAGCTAGTACCTAGATCTAAAGTGATTTGTAGTTTACCTATGTCGTTTGTTTTATCAGCCGAACAAATTTACAGAGTGCTAATATGTTCCATGAAATGTGTACAGACACACACACACACACATAACATGGTATCAAATTTACATTTTATGCGAAATGGAACACCATGCCCAATATACAAAACAATGACAAGTGGCAAAACATGGGAAAGTGCCATATGGTGCCCTATATTCAAAATGACACTAAATGGTCATTCATTAACCACTTTTACCCTCGCCACTTTCAGGGGAATCTAAGAACTCAATATTTATTCTCTTAATCAGAGATGCATCTTGAGTCTTTTTACACCTAGGCGTGGTTCATCACTATGGAGACTAGACAAAGAAACAACATTATTATAATTTGTTTTCCAAAATTAATTAACATAATTAAAAAAATGATACTTTGTAATTCAATCTAAGACAAATCATCACACATGATATTAGCAATAATGAGGGTGTTACCGTCCTATGCAACCCTGATATCTTAATAATTCCACCTTGCATCAATTACAAGGATCAAAGCATGGAATTTAAACAAAAATGCATAAAATCATTTTGCGTTCATGATACTTAAAAATTCATCAACAAATGATCTCACCGTGAATAACTCGAGAAATGTTGGAGAGTTAGTAGTAGGTGAAGCGCTTGGTTGTACAACCTACTAAGAGGCAACATATATTGTGGTAGTCTCAGTGGGCACTGTCTATTCTGTAACAAGATTATTGGTGGGTCACATATGGGTGCAACCAATGCGGATTCCTTAGATGGAAAAGGTTGTGGGGGTGGGTGGCGTATGGGTGCATCTACTATGGATGGATGAGATGGAAAAGGTTGTGGGGGTGGGTGGCATATGGGTGCATCCACTATGGATAGATGGAAACTTTGGTGGGGGTGGTTGTCCCATGGGTGAAACCACTGTGGATGGATGGGATAGGAAATATGGTGGGGGTGAGTGGAGATAAACCCCCATGATTTGAATGAGGGATAGGAAAATTATTGGGGTGGAAAGAGGTATACCAAGAGATGGGGCAGGATGGACAAGGACTAGACTAGCCATGTAGCTGGGGAAAAACAATGGGTGGAATGTTGGTAGTGGTGGTGAATGAAAGGGTGGTGGTACATATGACCCAGCTGTGGATGAAGAATCTTACATACATATTTATAATATTTTTATTAGTACCAAAATGTGAAATTCAACCAAAACAATAAAAAAAAAAATCACATTTAAACAAGATTTAACTCAAGACATGATACATGTGATGGTGGTGACTTACGCATCCCAGGTGGACATGGATCATCACCATATGGTACCAAAACCTATAGAAAAACAAGAGTATTATATTTGAGGATGAAAAAGAATAAAAAAAGCATTGTTTTGGATTTATCAAAGGTGGCATATACCTACATATATGGTACGCCAAATGCACATGATACCTATATGGTTGCATCAATGGGAAAAAATGACACCAATGCATATATCGACATAGAGGGTCTGATTTAGGGGTGTATCAACTATGAAATATCATAAAATAATATATGGAAATAAATACATAGAAAAATACACACACACACACACACACAAAATCATGAAGAACATAGATATGGTCAAGATACTAACCTCCTCCATGAAACTCTCATCCACTGGCCTCTACCATCCCATAATTAATATTTATGCAACTAGAGCATATAAAAGACTCACATCAATGCCTACTTTGTCCATGTTACCTCTCTCAACTACACTCTATTGTAGGGATTGAAGGGCCAACCTCTCTACCAACGTCACCAATGGGCATATCTTGCCAAGATAGTGCTACAAAAATCTGATGTTGCACTAGGTTTTTAGTCAACAATGATATCGATAAGTGTGTATACATTATTCCTTTCACAAAGAGAGGATGTTGAGAAGGGGGGTTAGGAATTCACCTGGTTGGATGAGGACCTAGCTCTAGGTCACACCTAACAATATCTCTATCCTATGTGGACCCACCCACCACCCCCTGTAATTCAAAAATCTCAAAGTAGTTGACACAATGACCAAAAATAAACACTTCCCATAATTTCTTGAGGAAATATAGAGGCACATCCCTATTTTTTCAAGGAGGTTTTTCAAACACCATAAACCATATATCCATCAAATTTTCATTAAAATAATAGTGGATGTACTAATCCATACAAATACATATCTTTGTGACTAATGGATGTAGTCCCTATCTATGATCAATGAACAATTACAACAATTCTTGTTTTGTAATATTCAAGTATCTCACTTGGTTTTTATCAATGCCATTCCTATAATATTCAAACATCTTATCCCTATATTCATAAATATTGGTTAATTTACCTTGGGATCTTTCAATGGAAAATACAATGGCGTCCAATCTAGTGGTTGATGACAATTGGGTAGGCTCTCTTATATTCCTTAAGTCTTGGAAAATTGATCTGGGAGACATCAACCCTTCATCAATTTCTATGTTTACTGTTATCACTGAATAATTGCTTACAACAATACATGCAATGGTTGAAGACAGTACGAAGACAACACATTAACAAGCATACCTCAAGAATTTACATAACCTATTCAGCAAGAAAGGCTATACAAAAAAATTATTGAATTTCAACGCAATTTCTCCAAAGTTGACTTGCACAATCTACGCGATCCAACACAACGTTGAATGTGAAAATTGCACGAGTGTCTCCAAAAGAACCTACGCTAATGTGGAAAAGGTGCACTAATGAAAGAGGTTTGGTGTCAACCACTTCCATATTAGATTGTACTAAGACAAGACACTCAAATCGACCCGAAATATAGAATTGGGGCTACTGAAATGATGGGAAGTACCTTCTAAGGGATCCCACTCACACTGCAAGAAAGTTATGAAAAATATTGCATTGGCCCTATAAATACATGACCAAGGTATGAAAACAAAGGGATAAATTTTGAGTATTGTTATGTTGTTCATTTGGTTTTGAATAAGTCGTCATTCTCTTAGAGCCTTTTGAGCATTCATAGCAAGTGTTACACTTCTCTCCTCTTGAGAAGTTTTACAATAAGGTATTCACCAATGTATTCCTATTTTCCATTGTTAGAAGAAGAGATCTTTGTATTTGGGGGATTCAAGAGCCCTACCAAGAAGGAAGAGGGGACTCATAAGTTCCCATACTTCTCCTAGATGTTATCAATTCAAATATTAATCCTATTGGTAGTTATTCCTTGTGTCTCTTTCATGCATCCATTTGAATTTTTTACATGCTTAGTTTAGTGTTTATTTCTTGTTATTTAATTACTTTTTTTCTTTCTAGTTCAACCACTAATCATAGATGATTTTAGGGGATAAAATTCGCAAACAAGCTAATTTTCCATGGTTTTCCAAAAAGAATATTCATCAATTTCCATTTTTTTCTAAAAATGATTTGCCCAAATTTCATAGAATAAAAATATTTTACCTTAAAAATCGCCAAAAGTTTATATAAACTAGATAAAATCCTTAGAAATTTGAATATTTTTAGAAAAGTATAGCCAAACATTTTACATTTTGTATATTAAGGACTAGTAAGATAAGCCCAGGTTTTTACATTTTAATATAAATTTTCATCCTTAAAATTATCTCTACCACTAATAAAATATCTCATTTATGTTTTGACTTGCTAGCCTAACAAGGAAATTAACCTTCTTGTTTTTTCTCACTCCAGTGCTCAAACAAGCACAATAGATTGGCAACCATATTGGGGATGTGGATCAAATTCCTCCCCAATTAAACTATTAGATAATTCTTTCTAACTTATTTGTGTTTGCAGGGATCAAAATCGGCCTAGTCCAACCCTCAAATGCAATAATTGGGCCTCTAATCAAGAGAGATCAATTTAAATTCCAAGCTCGCCATTTCTCTATGTTTGCACGGGTTTGGGAAAAACAAATGTGCAGGTCGCACACTATCTATATTTTCATTTCACACAGACTACACATTGTGCGCGACTATCGCAACTTGCAGCTACACACAGTCTTCTTTCCCACTGATTTTAAGGCTTGTTGAGCCCAATTTCACCAAGTAGGCTAGGTCTATTTTTCAGCACTTTGTAAATCCATAAAAATTAGAGTTTGATTTCTTTCTTGCATAGGTACTTAGCCACACATGGAAATTTAGAGGGATAAAAAGAACCTTAACATATTTCCCTTTTCTTGTTTCCACATGGATGGCTTAGTACAACATTTGAACTTCATAATTAAAGATTTTATTTTACAAATCATCACATTAAATCAGGAATAAGAGACTATTTTGATATCTTTGAGTATTCTCTTCCCCTTGAACCTTTGAATGATCTAGGGGAATTAGAAAAAGTGTCTCCTAAGAAATTGATGCAGACCACACCCTCTACCAGGGTTCACGCGACCTACTGGTCTAAGGATCCTTGAATTCAGGAGATAAATTAGCTTCCAGGCTCTCTTTGAGCCCTCAAATGCGTTAGACAAGTCCTAAAACTTCTTTTTCGAATCCAAAATTTTCTTTTCGGGGGTCCCTGAGCACCAACAGAGCCTCCCTGGAAACCATAGGCTAAAACTGGGAGCTAAAACACTTACCTCCACAAAATTAGGGACTTTAGGGCTATCCATCTTCAGGAGTCTCGACAGAGTAACATTCCAATCCTTTCGAACACCGAAGTGATGGATTGTCGAACCACAACATAGATCAACGATTCACAATATTCGCACGAATCAATGACGAGTATCAAATTCGTGAAAATGGGCTTCGGCAAGTCTAACCGTTCCAACAGAATATTGTCCCCGGAGAGTCAAACTCTCAAGTATATCAGAAAACTCATACTCTCTTACCAAATCAACGGATAATACAAGCTTCACTGACTCAAGCTTCGGGCATTCTTCATGACACCTCTCCACAATTCTGCTAAAGCATCAGATCGACGAACATACACACCAAAAGAAATCATTGGCTCACACCTTTTTGTTGGTGAATGGCCAAGATTCACTAAGGGATTTCGGGGTTCGGAAGTCCCGGGTGTCCAACATTATAAAACCTCAGGAGCGTCATGTTGATACTGAGAGGGGGGTGAATCGGTATCAAGTATAATTTAAAACCTTTTTCAACTTATACTTAAACCATTCAACTATATCCAATGAGAAATGAACAATAGTATAAGAGTTACAC
>JZKD02S1705265.1:1180982-1206792 GCA_000966675.3 Picea glauca
AGAAATGAACAATAGTATAAGAGTTACACCAATACATCACAATACACCATGCACAATATATGAGAAATAATCAATAATTATTGTTCAAGGGAAGTAATGACTTCCAAAGGTAGCTGCAGCTTCCAAATGTAAAGGGAGGGATAAAATTCCAAGAGGAAGATACAATCCTCCAATATCAAGAGATATTTGAACTCTCCATCCTTGCCCCTTCCTTCCACCCAAGCATATATGAGAGATAATAAAAACTTTACATTAAATCATCACCATCAACAAATCATCACATAGAACCTGATAATGCTTCCTGAGACTTCTTCAATTTTTGTAATTCTTCAATTCTTGGAGTACTTTGATCTTGTAGATAATATTACTCAATGTATTCTCTGAAACTCCTCCAATTTTCACTCCTTGAATCCTCCCCAAAATGAGGTTATAGAAAGAATGATAGACTTTATTCAATTATGGTCTATTCAGGAGAGTGAACTTGCACAGAATTCCCCGCTCTCAATAATTAACATCTGATTCTAAAACTCGCACAAAAGAAACTACAGTCCGTACTCTTTCCAATGAAATTTGTCCCACTTCATTTGGATTCATGATGAATAAGTTATGATTGTTTTACCTGGAACACCTATTTATTGACTAGCTTCAGGACTGGTCACAAACCCTATCTTCCACAAAGTGTATCTCCATAATTATAGCGAATCAAGAGCTATTTTTTTTTTTCCAGAGGTACCTTGATATGTCTTATCAATACCATAGTGATTTCACCATATGAATCATTATATAAACAAATTTATAGAAAAAATGGTAAGATGACCTAAAAGTAACATACCTTAGAACACATCACCAAAAGACTTCATCCTCCCTTGAAATCTGGCCTTCTTTACTTCTTATTTCCTCTGAAACTTTACTTGTATCAAATGAATGTATAATTATGTTTATTTATACCATTTATGTCACTTCCTTTTAACATTAGGGCCTACCTGACACTTTCTTATTTTGTAAGTCTTTTCTTTAATTATCTTCAAGGCCTACATGTACTTCCTTCTTCAATTCACTTTGTCATCTTCAAAAATTCATTTCTCCTCAACCATGAGGATCCACATGATGTGCCACATACCACGAGAAATAACATGATGTACACTATCCATTAATGGGTGTTGTATATGCATGTGCATTGTCCTTCATGTCCAAATACCTTTATCAATCTTGCGGTCCAAAAACCATGACTAGGGTTGACATCAATGACAACAACCAATCTTCCAACACGCCGAACTTGGAAACTCGCAGAGGACTCAGATCAACGACTACCACACTTTCACTGATGGATGACCTATATTTTCTCTGAGCTTTGGGAGTTCAGGTATTCACTCTGCACTAGCCCTTTCTCCTCCCGAACAATGGAACACTAAAGGACCGATCCTTCCTCCACGTGTCCCCCTCTGATCGATGGCTAAGATGAATCCCGACCTTTAGGACTTCGAAAATCCTCTCCCCCATAAACCTTTTTCTACCTTCCTCCAAAGTACTAATTCTCTAGACCTCTAGATATTCTGCCACATGTCCTCTTTTGATCAATGGTTGGGATCAACTCCAAAATTCAGGACTCCAGAGAGATCAAACTCTTCTTCTCTCTATTCTCTTAGAATACTAGTTTAGCGAATCCGATGATCTATTGAATTATGTCCTTGGGAATGGATGACCTCGATTTGTTCTAGCCTTCGTGGATTTTGATTCCTTCACACTCCAAATATCCCTAATGCATGAAGTCTGAAGTACTTCAAAGGTTAACCCTTTCACAACTCCTATGGATCTGACAATTGTCATCTCTCCTAAAATTTTCTGAACGGATCTCATCTGGTTGATTTCAATCCTCGATATTGCCTCCTCTCAACTTGACACGCGATTTATCCCAAATGAAAAGTATTTATGACTTGTAGGGTTAAACCCCACTCTACTTCTCCTAATCGGATGGTGATGATATATCCTGGATCCCCCCAAAATGAATCTCGTCCTTTGGTCTCTTAAAACCAAGAAACTCCCTCTTCTTTAAGGATTTTGACGCTATCCTTTTTTATCTTTGATCCTTGAGGTATTTCGAACCTCTAGTGCACTCCTTGCAATCTTGAACTTCTGAAGAGTTTTGGACTTAGATATTTTTGAAAAAAACTCCCTTACTAACCCCCTGCGTTCGTCTTTTTTGTGACTTCCTCAACACTTAGACTAAGTGTTGGCCCAATGTACTTTTTGCACGGGTCTTCTGTAAACTTTTATCTCCACTAAGTATATGTGTACTACTTGCACTTCCTATACAAAGTTTCATGCTACCTCTTCTGAGCTTCTGAGTCAATATTGACTCGGCCTTCACACTCCTTACGGGAACCATGCACTCCTTGCACCATAAATCTTAGAAGAGAAAACAAATGAAACTTATAGAAACATTACAATTTACACATCTAACTGTTAAATTCATTCTCAAGAACATCAAACAAATAAAATAGAGAATATGGCATTCATTGCATAAAACTCAAAAATAAGTAACACCATACATTTGGAAGAAAACCTTCTTTGTTATATTCATTTAGAAATATATACATGGGTTCATACAGTCCTCCACTATTCTCTTCAACAACTTCTTACATTGATATTAAACAACTCTATAAGATAATGATCAACAACCTAATTTGGGAACAAAATACATATACTTATACATGGAGTGGATTTTCAAGCCTTCCTATCGATTACCTTAGTGCTATCATATCACAATTTAAACACCTATCTACTAAGGCTTATTACAATAAATGTCCATTACATTCAAATACGAGATGATGCTCCATATCTATACAATCCTTTAGGAATTAAATAAAATACAATCTCCTAAGATCATTTACAATGGATCTATCCTCAAAACATTTAAAAATGCCTTAATTACAATATTTTCAAAATTTTAAGATGATGCACCCTCCTTTGGAATTTAAAATTGATTTGAAACATGTGTGTTGGGTGTTGAGTTGTCCTCCACTCAGCCTCTTCAAGAATGATGACGATTCTCCTACATCATACTCCTCGGCTGAGAAAAACACGAGCTCCTGCTCATGGCCCTATTTCTGCTACAGTTGAAGTCCTCCTGGGTCCCAAACCTTAACTTGGAATTGTCTCCCTGCTTCTTTCTCTTATTGTTGTTCCTATTTTTTTTCTTGTTCTCCTGTTGTTTCAAGATTTTCTCCTGGTCTCCAAATTACACATTGTAGGGCTTCACCTACTTTACCACTTCATTATTCTTTGATCTCCTTGGCTGACCTTTCTATCAACCCTCTCAACTCCATATGATCCTTGTCCATCTCATCCTTTGACAGGTTATTTCTATGCAACTCTCTCACTCTCATGATAATCACTTTGTTGTAGGTTTCTATAGATGCTACCCATTGGTTTCTCATCCTTCTCCTTTATTTATTCAGGACCTTTTCTTTCCCGAAGGTCCCATTTGTTATCCTTCATGACTGCATTCCTTTGGCAATCTAATTCTATCTTTGGATGGTTTAACCATTCTTCCAGCATATATAATTCCTTATCCCATTGAATGAGTGTTGAATCTGAATGTTCATCTGGGACATTTCTCTGACTCACAACTACGCATGACTCCTCTCCCTTATCTTGTCCTGTAGCTCCTCCTACTTCCATTTCTTCACTCTTGGCCTTGCTAATGTCCACAACATTAGGTTCTCTTCTCTATGTTATCTCCATGGCATCCAATATCGCACAAAGTTTCCTCATTTATCGTTCCATGAATGGATTTTTCATAGGTCTCTCCCCGCTTCTTCTGGGAAGAATGGTTACAAGTTGTCTTCTCCTCTTATGGATATTATTTCAAGCTCTGATACCACTTGATGCAAAACCCACCCTCTCCCAGGGTCTGCGTGACCTCCTGGTCTAATTATCGTTGACTTCGAGAGATGAATTAGCTCGCGTGATCTCTCTTAGCCCTCGAATTCGTTACACATTCCCTACAAATTCTTTTTCGAATACACAATTTTCTTTTCAGAGGTCCTCGAGCACCAACAAAGCCTCCCTGGGAACCATGGGCTAAAACTGTGGGCTAAAACAATTACATCCACAAATTTTGGGACCTCGGGGCTATCCAACTTTGGGAGTCTCGACAGAGTAACATTCCAATCCTTCCAAACATCGAAGTGACGGAGCGTCGAACCACAAGAGAGATCAATGGTTCACAACATCCACACCAATCAACAGTAGGGATCAAATTCATGAAATTGGGCTTCGGTGAGTCTAACCATTCCAACATAGCATGATTTCTAGAGAGATGAACTCTGTAGTAGATTGGACATCTCCTACTCTCTTACCATATCAATGAATGATATGAGCTTCGCTAATTCAAGCTTTTGGGGTTCTTCACGACACATCTCCACAATTCTTGTGGAGCGTTGGACCACCAAACATACACACCACATGAAATCAATGACTCACACCTTTTTGTTGGAAAAATACCATTTTCCACTTTAGGAATCTGGGCTTCAGGAGTCTCGGGTGTCTAACACTGCAAAACTTCCAAAGCATCAGACTTGCAAACTCGTGGAGGAATCAAATCAACAACTACCACACCTTCACTGATGGTTGGCCTGGATTTTCTCCGGTCTTTAGGAGTTTGGGAATTGACTCAACACGGACCCTTGTTCCTCCCGAACACTGGAACACTGAAGGACTACTCCTTTCTCCACATGTCCCCCTCTTATCGATGACTAGGATGAATCCCGACCTTTAGGACTTCAAAAATCCTCGTCCCTAGAAACATTTTTCTACTTTCCTCCAGAGTACTAGTTCTTCGGACCTTCATATCTTCTACCATGTGTCCTCTTCTAACTGATGGTTTAGATAATTTATGTACTATGGGACTCTAGATATATCAAACGCTTCTTCTCGCTATTCTCTCAGAATCCTGTTTTAGTGAATCTGACAATCTACTGACATGTGTCCTTGGGAATGGACAACCATGATTTTCTCCAGTCTTCGGGGATCATGATTCCTTCACACTCCAAATATTATGAATGCGTGAATTATGAAGGACTTCAAAGGTTTACCCTTTCACAACTCCTATGGATTTGATGGCTATCAAGTCTCCTGAAATTTTCCGAACGAATCTCGTCTATTGGATTTCAATCCCTGATCTCTCCTCCTATGAGATTGACACGCAATTTCTCCCAAACGTGAAGTCTTGAAGAATTATAGGGTTAAACCCCACACTAATTTTCTCGATCGAACGGTGATGAGAGATCTTGTATCCTCCCGAAATGAATCTCATTCATTGGTCTCTTAAAACCAAGAGACATGCTCTTCCTCAAGGATTTTGACACTATCCTTTATGATATTTGATCCTTGAGGTATTTTGAACCTCTAGCGCACTCCTTGCATCCTTGAACTTCTGAAGATTTTTGGACTTAGAGATTTTTGAAAAAATATCCCTTACACAATCCTTGCATTCTTCTTCTTTGTGACTTCCTCAACACTTCAAGTAAGTGTTGGCCCGACGCACTCCTTGCATGAGTCTTCTTTAAACTTTTCTCTCCACTGAGAAACTGTGCACTCCTTGCACCTCCTCTGAAAAATTTCACACTACCTCATCTAATCTTCTAAGTCAATCTTGACTTGACCTTCGCACTCCTCGGGTGAACTATGCACTCCTTTCACCAGAACTCTCAGAAGAGAAAACAAAT
The DNA here is from genome assembly GCA_000966675.3 of Picea glauca. Classification (NCBI taxonomy): domain Eukaryota; kingdom Viridiplantae; phylum Streptophyta; class Pinopsida; order Pinales; family Pinaceae; genus Picea; species Picea glauca. Next base: position 1,186,712 of record JZKD02S1705265.1, read on the forward strand.
GAAACTTATAACAACATTACAGTTTACACATCTAACTATGAAAGGCATTCTCAAGCATATAAAACAAATAAAACAGATAATATGACATTGACTCCATAAAAAAAAAAAAAGGTAAAACCATACATTTGGAAGAAAACCTTCTCCATTATATTCATTCATAAAATATATACATGGATTCATATAGTCCTCAATTGTTCTCTTCAACATCTTCTTACACTGATCTTCAAACTCTTTCTAATATAATGATCAACGACCTCATTTGGGCACATAAGAGATATACTTATACATGGAGTGGCTTCTCGAGCCTTCCTACTGACTACATTAGTGCTATCATGTCACAATTAAAACACCTATCTACTAAGCCTTATTACAATAAATGGCCATTACATTCAGATACGAGCTAATGGTCCATATTTGTACAATCCTTCAAGAATTAAATAAAATATGAACTCCTATGATCGTTTACAATGAATCTAGCCTCAAAACATTTAAAATGGTTTTAATCATAATATTTTCAAAATTTTAAGATGATGCGCTCTCCTTTGGACTTTAAAACGGATTTGAAACACAGGAGCTGGGTGCTGAGATGTACTTCACTCGGCCTCTTCAATATTGAGGATGATGATCCTGCATCATAATCCTTAGCTAAGAAAAACATGAACTCTTGCTCATGGCCCTGTTGCTGCTACACTTGAAGTCCTCCTGGGTCCCAAACCTTAAATTGGAATTTTCTCCTTGCTTCTTTTCCTTTTCTTTGTTCCTATTCTCCTTTTGTTGCAGGATTTGCTCCTGGTCTCCAAATCAAACATTGCAAGGCTTCACCTACTTTACCACTACTTTATTCCCTGGTCTCCTTGGCTGAATTTTCTATCAACCCTCTCAACTCCATATGCTCCTTTTCCATCTCATCCTTTGACAGGTTCTTTCACTGCAAGTCTCTATCACTCTCCTGGTAATCACTTTGTAGCAGGTTTCTACTGTTGATACCATTTGGTTTCTCATCCTTCTCCTTTATTTTTTCATTACCTTTTCTTTCCTGAAGGTCCCCTTTGTTATCCTTCATCACTTCATTCCTCTTGTAATCTTCTTCTACCTTTGGATGGTTTATCTGAATGAGTTCTAAATCTGAATGCTCCTCTGGTACATTTATCTGGCTCACAACTACGTAGGACTCCTCTTCCTTCTCTTCTCCTCCAACTCCTTCTAGTTCCATTTCTTCACTCTCGGCCTTACTGATGTCACCAACATCAAGTTATCTTCTCTCTGTTGTCTCCATGTCATCCAATATCGCATGGAGTTGCCTCATTTCCCATTCCATGGCTAGATTTTCCACAGGTCTCTGCCTGGATCTTCTAGGTGGCATGGTTCCAAGTTTTCTCTGCCACAGGTCTCTGCCACTTGATGAATACCCCACCCTCTCCTAGAGTCGATGCAACCTCATGGTATAAGGATCATTGACTTTTATAGCTGAATCAAATTGTAGGTTCTCTATGAGCCCTCAAATTCGTTACACAGGTCCTAAAAATTCTTTTCCAAATGCAAAATTTTCTTTTCGGGGGTCCCCGAGAACCAGAAGAGCCTCCTTGGGAAATGTGGTCTAAAACCACTGGCTAAAAAACTTACATCAACAAAATTCAGGACTTCGGGGCTATCCATCTTCAGGAGTCTCAACAGACTAACATTCCAATCCTTGTGAACATCGAAGTGACAGAGCGTCGAAACACAATAGAGATCAACGATTTACAACATCCACACCAATCAACGACGAGGATCAAATTTGTGAAATTGGGCTTTAGCTAGTCTAACCATTCCAACACAACATGCTCCTTACAGATTCAAACTCTGAAGTACATCATATGACTCCTAATCTCTTACCAGATCAACAGTTGATACTAGTTTCACTGATTCGGGCTTCAGGGGTTCTTCGTGACACCTTTCCACAATTCTTATGGAGCATTGGATTGATGAACATACACACCATAGGAAATCAACGGGTCACACTTTTCTGTTGGAGACTTACCATGATTAGAACTGGATCAATGAACATACACACCACAAGAAATCAATGGGTCACACTTTTATATTGGAGACTGATCATGATTAACTACAGGATTCCAGGCTTTGGGAGTCCCGAGTGTCCAACACTATAAAACCTCTAGAGCACGGGACTTGCGAACTCACAAAGGAATCAGATCAATGACTACCACACTTTGATCGATGGATGACCTAGATTTCCTATGGGCTTCAGGAGTTTATCCATTCACTCAGCACAAACCCTTGTTCCTCCTGAACGCTGAAACATCGAAGGACTACTCCTTCCTCCATGTGTCCCCCTCTGATCGATGGCTAGGATGAATCCCGACCTTTGGGACTTTGGAAATCCTCGCCCCCAGAATCCTTTTCCTACCTTACTCTAGAGTATTGATTCTCCAGACCTCCATATATTATTCCATGTGTCTTCTTCTGATTGATGATTAAGATCAACTCCGGACTTCGAGACTCTGGAGAGATCGAATTCTTATTCTCTCTATTATCTCAGACTCTTGGTTTGGCGAATCCAACGATTTGTTGACGTGTATCCCTGGGAAGGGACAACCACAATTTTCTCCAAACTTCAAGCCTTTCAAGATCTTGATTCCTGCACACTCCAAATCGCCCGAATGCATGAATTCTAAAGGACTTCAAAGGTTAACCCTTGCGCAAATCCTTTGGATTCAACGACTGCCATCTCTCCTGAAATTTCCCGAATGGATCTCACCCGTTGGATTTCAATCCCTGATATCTCCTCCTCTGAGATCAACATGTGATTTCTTCTGAACACGAAGTCTTGACAACTTACAGGGTTAAACCCTATGCTACTTTTCTTGATCAGATGGTGGCGAGAGATCCTGGATCCTCCCAAAATGAATCTCATCCCTTGGTCTCTTAAAACCAAGTAACTCCCTCTTCCTTAAGGATTTTGACGCTATCCTTTATGAGATTTGATCCTTGAGGTATTTCGAACCTCTGGTGCACTCCTTGCATCCTTGAACTTATGCAAAGTTTTGGAATTAGATATTTTTTCAAAAGCCTCCCTTACACACTCCTTGCTTTCGTCTTCTCTGTTACCTCCTCAACAGTTCGACTAAGTGTTGTCCTGACGCACTCCTTGCATGGGTCTTCTTTAAACATTTCTCTCCACTGAGAAATTGTGCACTCCTTGCACTTCGTCTACAAAGTTTCATGCTACCTCTTATGAGCTTCCAAGTCAATCTTCACTCGACCTTCATAGTCCTTGTGGTCACTATGAACTCCTTGCATCAAAACTCTTAGAAGAGAAAAAAATGAAACTTATAGCAACATTACAATTTACACATCTAACTGTGAAATGCATTCTCAAAAACATAAAACAAATCAAATAGAGAACATGACATTCACTCCATATAACTCAGACATAAGTAGCAACATACATTTGGAAGCAAACCTTCTCTATTATATTCATTCAAAAAATATATACATGGATTCATACAATACTCCACTGTTCTCTTCAACAAATTATTACACTAATATTCAACATCTCTCTAATATAATGATCAACAACCTCATTTGGGCACAAAATACATATACTTATACATGGAGTGACATCTCAAACCTTCCTACCGACTACCTTAGTGCTATCATATCACATTTAAAACACCTATATACTAAGGATTATTACAATAAATGGCCATTACATTAAGATATGAGCTAATGTTGCATATATGTGCAATCCTTCAGGAATTAAATAAAATACGATCTCCTATGATCGTTTACAATGGATCTAGCCTCAAAACATTTAAAAGGGATTTAATTACAAGATTTTCAAAATTTTAAGATAATGCACCCTCCTTTGGAATTTAAAATGGATTTGAAATGCATGTGTTGGGTGTTGAGTTGTCCTCCACTCAGCCTCTCCAATATTGATTATGATGCTCCTACATCATAATCCTTGGCTGAGAAAAACATGAGCTCTTTCTCATGGTCCTGTTGCTGCTACAGTTGAAGTCCCAAACCTTAACTTGTACTTGTGTCCTTGGTTATTTCCCTTGTTGTTGTTCCTGTTGTTGCTCTCATTCTCATGTTGTTGCAACATTTTCACCTGGTCTCCAAATCACACATTGCAGGGCTTCACCTACTTTACCACGACATTCTTCTATGGTCTCCTTGGCTGACCTTTCTATCAATCCTCTCAACTCCATATGCTCCTTGTCCATCTCATCCTTTGAGAGGTTATTTCTCTTCAACTCTGTCACTCTGATGATAATCACTTTGTTGCAGGTTTCTACTAATGCTACCCATTGGTTGCTCATCCTTATCCTTTATTTCTTCAGGAACGTTTCTTTTATGAAGGTCTCCTTTGCTATCCTTCATGACTATATTTATCTGGTGATTTTCTTCTAACTTTGGATGGTTTAACCATTCTTCCAACATCTCTAATTCCTTATCCCATTGAATGAGTGATGAATCTGAATGCTCCTCTGGGAAATTTATCTAGATCAAAACTATGCATTCCTCCTCTTCCTTCTCTTCTCCTGTAGCTCCTACTACTACCATTTATTCACTCTTGGCCTCGTTGATGTCACCAACATTAGGTTCTCTTCTCTGTGTTGTCTCCATGGAATCCAATCTCACACAGAGTTGCCTCATTTCCTATTCCATGGCTGGATTTGCCACAGTCTCTCCCCACATCTTCTGGGTGACATGGTTCCAAGCTCTCTTCTTCTCTTACAAAGATTATTTCAGGCTCTGATACCACTTGATGCAGACCCCACCTTATCCCAGGGTCTGTGTGACCTACTAGTCTAAGGATCATTGTCTTTTGGAGATGAATCATATCACAGGCTCTCTCTAAGCCCTCAAATTCATTACACAGTTCCTAAAAATTCTTTTTTGAATGAAAAATTTTCTTTTCGGGGGTCCCCGAGCACCAAAAGAGCCTCCCTGGGAATTGTGTGATAAAACCATGGGCTAAAACACTTATGTCAATAGAATTCAAGACTTTGGGGCTATCCAGCTTCAGAAATCTAGACAGAATAGAAATCCAATCCTTCCAAAAACCAAAGTGATGGACCATCAAATCACAATAGAGATCAACGGTTCACAACCTTTGTACCAATCAACGACAGGGATCAAATTTGTGAAATTGGGCTTCGACGAGTCTAATCGTTACAACACAGCGTGATCCATGGAGATTCAAACTCTGAAGTATATCAGACAAATCCTACTCTCTTATAGATCAACAACTGATACGAGTTTCGTTGATTCAGGCTTCGGGGGTTCTTCACGACACCTCTCCAGAATTCTGCTGGAGCGTCGGACCAATGAACATACACACCACAAGAAATCAATGAATCACATATTTTTGTTGGTGAATGACCATGATTCACTCTGGGATTCTTGGATTTGGGATTCCTGGGCATCCAACACTATAAAACCTTCATAGCGTCAGAATTGCAAACTCACGGAGGAATCAAATCAATCGATACCACACTTTGACCGATGGATGGCCTGGATTTTCTCTAGGCTTTGGGAGTTCGGGCATTCACTCAACATGACCTATTGTTTCTCCCAAACATCGTAACACCAAAGTATTTATCCTTCCTCCACATGTCCCCCTATGATCGATGGCTAGGATGAATCCTGACCTTGGAGACTTCGTAAATCCTCACCCCTAAAAACCTTTTTCTACATTCCTCTGGAGTACTGGTTCTCTGGGCTTCCATATCTTCTGCCATGTGTCCTCTTCCAATCAATGGTTCAAATCGACTACGGACTTAAAGACTTCAGAGAGATCAAACTCTTCTTCTCGGTCTTCTCCCAGACTCCTGGTTTATTGAATCCAATGATCTATTGACACATGTCCTTGGGAATGGGTAGTCATGATTTTATTTGGACTTCGGGGACTTCAATTCCTCCACACTCCAAATCTCTTGAATGCACGAAGTCCGAAGGACTTCAAATTTTAACCTTTGCGCAACTCCTCTAGATATGAAGGCTATCAACTCTCCTAATATTTCCCAAATGGATCTCATCCATTTTGATTTCAATCCCCAATATCTCTTCCTCTCATCTCGACACATGATTTCCCGAACACGAAGTCTTGATGACTTATAGGGTTAAACATCGCCCTACTTCTCTCGATCGGATGATGGCGAGAGATCCTAGATCCTCCTGAAACAAATCTTGTCTGTTGGTCTCTTAAAACCTAGAAACTCCCTCTTCCTTAAGGATTTGGATGATATCCTTTATGATCTTTGATTCTTGAGGTATTTAGAACCTTTGGCGCACTCCTTGCGTCCTTGAACTTCTGAAGAGTTTTGGACTTAGATATTTTTTCAAAAACCTCCCTTATGCACTCCTTTCATTTGTCTTATATGTGTTGGCCTGACACACTCATTGCACTTGTCTTCTTTATACTTTTCTCTCCACTAAGAAACTGTGAAATCCTTTCACTTCCTCTACAAAGTTTTATGCTACCTCTTTTGAGCTTCCGATTCAATCTTGACTCGGTCTTCGCACTCCTTGCACAAGAACTTTAAGAAGAGAAAAAAAATGAAACTTATAACAAGATTGCAATTTACACATCTAACTGTGAAATGCATTCTCAAGAACATAAAACAAATAAAATAGATAACATGACATTCACTCCGTAAAACTCATAAATAAGTAATACCATACATTTGGAAGAAAACCTTCTCTATTATAGTCATTCAAAAAATATATACATGGATTCATAAAGTCCTCCTTTGTTCTCTTCAACATCTTATTACACTAATCTTCAACAACTCTCTAATATAATGATCAAAAACCTCATTTGGGCACAAAATACATACACTTATACATGGAGTGGCTTCTCGAGCCTTCTTATCGACTACGTTAGTGCTATCATATCACAATTAAAACACCTATAAACTAAGGCTTATTACAATAAATGACCATTACATTTAGATATGATCTAATGCTCCATATTTGTACAATCGTTCAAGAATTAAATAAAATACAATCTCCTATGATCTTTTACAATGGATTTAGCCTCAAAAAAATTAAAATGGATTTAATTACAAGATTTTCAAAATTTCAAGATGATGCACCCTCCTTTGGAATTCAAAATTGATTTGAAATGAGCACACTATGTGTTGAGTTGTCCGCCACTCAGCCTCTTCAAGACTAATGACGATGCTCCTCCATAATACTCCTTGGTTGAGTAAAACATGAGCTCTTTGTCATGGCCCTGTTGCTACTATAGTTGAAGTGCTCCTGGGTCCCAAATCTTAACTTCGAATTGTCTCCTTGCTTCTTTCCCTTGTTGTTATTCATGTTGTTTTTCCTGTTCTCCTGTTGTTGTAGGATTTTCTCTTGGTCTCAAAATCACACATTGCAGGGCTTCACCTACTTTACCACTGCATTCTTCTTTGGTCTCCTTGGCTAACCTCTCTATCAAACCTCTCAACTCCATATGCTCCTTGTCCATCTTATCCTTTGACAAGTTCTTTCTCTACAACTCTCTCTCACTCTCCTGATAATCACTTTGTTGCATTTTTCTATTGTTTCTACCCATTGGTTGCTCATCCTTCTCCTTTATTTCATCACGACCTTTCTTTTCCTAAAGGTCCCCTTTGTTATCCTTCATGACTGCATTCCTCTGGTAATATTCTTCTACCTTTGGATGGTTTAACCATTCTTCCAACCTCTCTAATTCCTTCTCCCATTGAATTAGTGTTGAATATGAATTTTCCTCTGGGACATTTCTTTGGCTCACAACTATGCAAGCCTCTTCTTCCTTCTCTTCTCCTGCAGCTTCTCCTACTTCCATTTTTTTCACTCTCAACTCGCTGATGTCACCATCATCAGATTCTCTTTTCTGCATTGTCTGCATGGAATCCAATCTTGCACAAATTTGTCATTTCCTGTTCCATGGATGGATTTTCCACAGGTCTCTTCCCGCGTCTTCTTGGCGGCACGGTTCCAAGCTGTCTTCTTGTCTTACATAGATTATTTTGGGCTTTGATACCACTTGATGCATACTCCACCCTCTCCTAGGGTCCACACGACCTCCCGATCTAAGTATGGTTGTCTTTGGTAGTTGAATCAGCTCGAAGACTCTCTCTGAGCCCTCAAATTCATTACATAGGTCCTAAAACTTATTTTATGAATGAAAACTTTTCTTTTCGGGGGTCCCTAAGCACCAGCAGAGCCTCCCTGGGAACCATGGGCTAAAACCGTAGTCTAAAACATTTTCCTCCATAGAATTTGGGACTTTAGGGCTATCGATCTTCGAGTGTCTCGACAAAATAACATTCCAATTCTTCCAAACATCAAAGTGACAAAATGTCAAACCACAACAAATATTAATGATTCATAGCATCCACACCAATCAACGATGGGGAACAAATTCATGGAATTGGGCTTCAACAAGTCTAACCATTTCAACACAGCGTGCTCCCTAGATATCTAAACTTTGAAGTAGATTGGATGGCTCCTACTCTCTTACCAGATCAACGACTGATACGAACTTCATTGATTCGAGCTTCAAGACTTCTTCATGACACCTCTGTACAATTCTGTCATAGCACCGGACCAATGAACATATACACCACAAGAAATCAATGGCTCACACATTTCTATTGGTGAACAAGTATGATTCACTTCGGGCTTCCAGGATTTTGGAGTCCCAAGTGTCCAACGATGTAAAACCTCTGGAGCGCCATACTTTTGAACTCATGGATGACTCAGATCAACGACTACCACACTTTGACCGATGGACAACCTGGATTTTCTCTGGGCTTCACGATTTCGGGAATTCACTCAGCATGAACCCTTTTTCCTCCTGAACGTTGGAACACATGAAGGACTTATCCTTCCTCCACATGTCCCCCTCTGATCAATGAATAGGATGAATCTCGACCTTCGGGACTTAGAAAATCCTCGTCCCCAGAAAAATTTTTCTACCTTCCTATGGAGTACTGGTTTTTCAGACCTTAAGATATTATGCCACATGTCCTCTTCTAATCGATAGTTCAGATCAAATACAGACTTTAAGACTCTAGAGAGATAGAAATCTTCTTCTCGATATTCTCTCGTACTCCTGGTTTAGTGAATCTGATGATCTGTTGACATGTGTCCTTGGGAACAGATGACCTCAATTTGATTGGCATTGGGGCCTTTGGGGATATCAATTTATCCACACTCCAAATATATTGAATGCATGAATTCCAAAGTAATTCAAAGGTTAACCCTTTCGCAACTCCTCTGGATTTGACAACTGTCAACTCTCCTAAATTTCTCGAATGGATCTCATATCTTGGATTTCAATCCCTGATATCTCCTCCTCTGAGCTTGACACACAATTTCTCCTGAACGCGAAGTATTCATGACTTACATTGTTAAACCCCACACTACTTATCCCGATCAAACAATGACGAGAGACCTTGGATCCTCCGGAAATTAATCTCATCCATTGGTCTATTAAAACCATGAAACTACCTCTTCCTTAAAGATTTTGATGGTATCCTTTCTCATCTTTGATCCTTGAGGTATTTCGAACCTCTGGTGCACTCCTTGCATCCTTGAACTTCTGAAGAGTTTTGGACTTAGATATTTTTGCAAAAATCTCCCTTATTCACTCCTTCCATTCATCTTCTATGTGTCTTCCTCAACACTTCTACTAAGTATTGGCCTGATGCACTCCTTGCACAGGTATTCTTTAAACGTTTCTCTCCACTGAGAAACTGTGAACTCCTTGCACTTCCTCTACAAAGTTTCATGCTACCTCTTCTAAGCTTCCGAGCCAATATTGACTCAACCTTTGCACTCCTTTCACCAGAACTCTCAGAAGAGAAAACACATGAAACTTATAGAAACATTACAGTTTACACATCTAACTATGAAATGAATTCTCAAGAACATAAAAAAAATAAAACAGAGAAACTGACATTCACTCCATAAAACTTAGAAATAAGTAACACCATACATTTGGAAGAAAACATTCTCTATTATATTCATTCAAAAAATATATACATGGATTCATACACTCCCCCAGTGTTCTCTTCAACAACTTCTTACATTGATCTTAAGCAGCTCTCTAAGATAATGATAAACAACAACATTTGGGCACAAAATATATATACTTATACATGGAGTGGATTCTCCAGCCTTCCTACTGACTACCTTAGTGCTATCATATCATAATTAAAACAACTATCTACTAAGTATTATTACAATAAATGGCCATTACATTTAGATACGAGATGATGCTCCATATCTGTACAATCCTTCAGGAATCAAATAAAATATGATCTCCTATGATTGTTTACAATGGATCTAGCCTCAAAACATTTAAAAGGGATTTAATTACAAGATTTTCAAAATTTTAAGATGTTGCGCCCTCCTTTGGAATTTAAAATTGATTTGAAACATGCGCGTTGGATGTTGAGTTGTCCTCCACTCGACCTCTTTAAGATTGATGACGATGCTCCTACATCATAAATATTCATCTCCTTTTATAATTTAATCAATCAATTAGGAGAGGCCAATATCTCTTAGTTTTGTTTGTTGAAACACAACCTTAAAAGATTTGTAAGGGCCCATACATGCCCACATGTTTGCAATCTTAGGATAGTTTCAAGTTTTTAAAGGAAAAAAACCTAGAAGTTTTTAAGGATTTGTAAGGGCCAATACATGCCTACATATCTACAATCTAGGGATAGATTCAATTCTCTCTTAGATTAGATAACATTGTAGGAGGAGTAAAGGATCAAGATTAAGGACCCACATGTCCACCATGCTAGTGATCTAGGGATTTTAAAATTTTGTAAGGATTGTTTTGGAATTTAGTAAGTTAGAGATAAACAAGATTTGTAAAGGACCAAGCGATGTCACATGTTGAAATTTTGATCACTAAATTATTGAAAATCATTTCACACCATCACTTCTTGCACACAAAATCACCTCACCACACACAAAATTTCTATCATATATTTGGAGTCATATATGTTGTTCTCCCCACACCCATAAGTGATATTGGAGAATTATAAAGATGACATATATATTTGGAAATATTCCACACAATTTTAATCAATGTGGTTAGCCCATGACCCCAACTTCAAAACCCATTTTGAATCCTAAAAACAACAATTAAGCAACTCAGCTTTAACCCCCATAGGAGGAGCACAAAATAAATTTTTAGTCTAAGTTAAGGTATCAGGGATAGGTATATAAATAAATCCCTGTTATTATTCACTCTCACCTCGCTAATGTCACCATCATCAGATTCTCTTTTCTGCATTGTCTGCATGGAATCCAATATTGCACAGAGTTGTCATTTCCTGTTCCATGGATGGATTTTCCACAGGTCTCTTCCCGTGTCTTCTTGGCGACATGGTTCCAAGTTGTCTTCTTCTCTTACATATTTTATTTCAAGCTCTGATACCACTTGATGCAGAAGCCACCCTCTCCTAGGTTCCATGTGACCTCCCTATCTAAGGATGGTTGTCTTCGGTAGTTGAATCAGCTCGCAGACTCTCTCTGAGCCCTCAAATTCATTACATAGGTCCTAAAACTTATTTTCTGAATGAAAACGTTTCTTTTTGGGGCTCCCTGAGCACCAACAGAGCCTCCTTGGGAACCGTGGGCTGAAACCATGTTCTAAAACATTTGCCTCCATAGAATTTGGGACTTTGGGGCTATCAATCTTCGGGAGTCTCAACAAAATAACATTCCAATTCTTCCAAACAACAAAGTGACAAAATGTCGAACCACAACAAAGATTAATGATTCATAGAATCCACACCAATCACCGATGGAGAACAAATTCATGGAATTGAGCTTCGACAAGTCTAACCATTTTAACACAGTGTGCTCCCTAGATATCTAAACTCTGAAGTAGATTGGATGGATCCTACTCTCTTACCAGATCAACAACTGATACAAACTTCATTGATTCGGGCTTCGAGGCTTCTTCATGACACCTCTCTACAATTCTGTCGTAGCACCGGACCAATGAACATACACACCACAAGAAATCAATGGCTCACACCTTTCTGTTGGTGAACGAGTATGATTCACTTTGGGCTTCCGGGATTTTGGAGTCCCGGGTGTCCAACGATGTAAAACCTCTGGAGCACTAGACTTTTGAACTCATTAATGACTCAGATCAATGACTACCACACTTTGGCTGATGGATGACCTGGATTTTCTCTGGGCTTCACGAGTTCGGGAATTCACTCTGCATGAACCCTTTTTCCTCCTGAACATTGGAACACATGAAGGACTTCTCCTTCCTCCATGTTGTTATTGGATAAATCCATAAGTGCGGACAGAAACCAATCTCCCTAGATCCACCTGGATCTAGAACAAAACACACCAGAACATGACTCTTTCCTTAAGTTTTAGATATTGAATTTACTAACTAAAGAGGGATGAGTGACATACTATGTAAATGTCTCTTCCTCTCGCCATCTCCATCCTAGCTCCGTTCCAATGCGCATACAATGATGAACCTGTAAAAGAATGCAACCAACCAAAGTGATAGCAATAGCATAAACTCAATATAAACCTATGTATGTGATCAAGGAATCATACAATAAAACACAACAAGCTTTATAGGAAAGAATCATATTACTATATCATATTAAATGTGAAAGAGAGATTACAACCATGGACTTGATGTCGTAAGGTCCCTTCCAACTGTCCTTCGTTCCCCACACACTTTCACTCCAAGAATTCTGAGAGCATAGATCTGATGATATTCACAATCTATCTTAACAAAGAAAATATTAAAGCCACTCCAACCAAGCTAATAATTCCAAGCCAACCAAAGCTAATAAGCTCCAGAACCCCTTCTCCATGAGAGCTCCTCTCCTTTTATAAGTTGAAGAGGATAAGGTGAGGAGGTTAGGATGATCCCACTAAATCATGAAAGCGAGTAAGATCCAAACCATTCGGATGCCACCTCACCATGGAAGTTTCTCCTTCTAGAAGATTCATGAAAACGCTCGTTTTTCCCACCTGTAAGCATTCTCCCACCTTGCCTATAGAGAAACCTGCGAACTTTTCGTACCCTAGCTATGATGCAGCCTACGAGAATCAGGCATTCTCACACCCTAATACATAGGTAGCCTACGAACTTCCTTTTTATAAGGTTTTTACACAGGGAAATGCAACTTCTTTTCTCAGGAAAATTTCTTCTCCCTTCTCTCTTCAGGAACTCAAGCCACTGACTCCTCTGAAGGAAACAGATAGGTTTACATCATTAATGGTCATAGGGATGAAGAAAATAATGTGTAACAGAGAGCCCCCCAAAGTATGAAGTTAGAACAAAGTGATAGCTGAAATACTTTGTCAAGTGTGTGTAGAGAACAAAGAACGGTCAGTCGAAAACCTGCCAACAAACAAGGAAATACAATACAATAATATATCATCACTGAGGTAGGAATTCCCATACTCAAAATACAAATGAATCAAAGCATAAATTCCGACATGCGAAGATCCATTTCAAGTAAGAGAAGTCATGGCCACCAAACATACACTGTGGATCCATGCTAATATGACTCAAATCTGAACATAGCCACCAAAAATACACTGTGGATCTATGTGTTAAAGACTCAAATTTGAATATAGCCACCAAACATACAATGTGGATCTATGCAAAAGTACACTGAATATACTTCAATGCAACCTGAATCTGTCAGAAAAGATCCAGGGTCTTCATCTCCACCACTCTATAGTACGAATCTAACCATGCAAATACATGTGTCGAAGTCGAGCATGGTATAAACCACTTGATTACCGGTCATTAGTGTATCCCATTAACAAGTGTCAGGGAAATCACCATTAATGTCAATGAATCCCAAGGTACACTAGTACAATCCAACGAATGTGAATTAATGAGTTGAATTCAAACACTCGGCGGAATCTCCCGATCAGGGGTCAATAATGAAAACCCACTGTCAAAAGTGAGGAAACCTGCCATTGAGGCATGTAAGTTCCAAGGTACCAATTAGTTTCTAAGTCTAATTCCTGGATAATGAGTTGAAGTCGACAGGAAAAGACTCGTCACAGGAGGGCCTTAATGTATCCCACATCAATGACACGAAACAAGTAACAAGATTTGATGTAGATCAGAGTAATAAGTGATTCAAGACTGACTCAGGGATGGCCGACGAAATAGAAATCTTAAGCACTGTAGAAATGGCCGACGCAATAGAAGGCCTTCCGGGTTGAATTTTTCTTTGAACATATTGACGACACGACAACTGTCTTGGAAATACTGACTCAAAAACAAGGATCACAGACCAATTTGTAATATTATAGGAGTATGATCAGGAGACAAGTGGACTTTCCAACCTAGACACAAAGAGAGTGAAAGGGTGTCATGTTCAAAAGTGACTCTTCCACAGAATACAGGTTTAGATACATTTCTTTCCCAATTTTTCCCCCACCATTTCTGGCGAGTACCTTTTTATTTTTACGCAAGCTTGAGGAGGATAACATATTCTTGTTTATTTAAGCTCATCCTTTGGACGAGTCCCTCAGAGTATGTTTAACGAACCATAGGAAGGAGTGGTTCGGTCCCATATGGGCCTTTCGATGTTTGTTTAACGAGTCCAAAGAAAGAAAACTCAGGGGTTTTTCATGTTTAGAGAGTCTAAAAAACACTTAAAGCGAACTCTCCCAGTTTCCTTTTCGTAAATTAGTTCGACGAGACCAAAAAAGTGATAAACTATTGCTCATCGAATGTTTTCTTCAAATACTTTAATGAGCATGAAAAGAACAAGGTCGCTCGGCAATCTTTTCATGTTTAGAGAGTCTGAAAAGAGCTTAAAGGGAACTCCAGGGGGTTCCTTTTTCGTATAACCTTTACAAGTCTGAAAAAGTGATAAAAGTATACTCGGTTACATTCTCACATATTTACGAGCATGAGAAAGAACAAAGACTAAGCTCGGTAGCTTATTCTCATGTATTAACGAGCATGAGAAAGAATAAAGACTAAGCTCGAGATTGTTTTCATTTTCACACAAGCTTCAAAACAAAACAAAACTATGCTTGGGATAGATTTTATTTTTACTCAAGCTTAAAAACTAAACAAAAACTATTCTTGGACCTGGTTTCATTTTTACGCAAGCTTGAACCAAAGGGAACTATGCTTGAGGTAAATGGTTTCATTTTTACACAAGCTTGAACCATAGAAGACTATGCTTGCGACTTCACAACGTATAACACATGGATGGTTGGTACTTAGCCCCCAACTTAAGAAACTAGCGACTTAACTTCAGCATGAAGTCTAAAGTCCGAGGCCAAATTCCCCCCAAGCTTTGTTTCATCCAACTACAAAGGAGAATGAAATGAAGCTTCAAATACTAGAAGAAGGACTTGACTCAAACTATTTCATTTTTTAACGAGCTTGACATAGAAACAAGAATTTTGCTCGTAATCTCTGTTTCATTTTTAACGAGGTTTCTACAGAGACGCAAAAAACTATCCTCATAAGTGGTTTCATTTTTTAACGAGCTTGAAATCAAAAAACCATGCTCAAAGACCGTTGTTTCATTTTTTAACGAGGTTGCCAAAGAGATGCAAAAACTATCCTCGAAGACCTTTGTTTCATTTTTTAACGAGGTTGTCGCAGAGACGCAAAAACTATCCTCGAAAGTGGTTTCATTTTTTAACGAGCTTGAAATCAAAAAACCATGCTCAAGGACCTCTGTTTCATTTTTTAACGAGGTTGTTACAGAGATGCAAAAACTATCCTCGAAGGCCTCTGTTTCATTTTTTAATGAGGTTGCCACAGAGACGCAAAAACTATCCTCGAAAGTCGTTTAATTTTTTAATGAGCTTGAAATCAAAAAAACCATGCTCAAGGACCTCTATTTCATTTTTTAACGAGGTTGTTACAGAGACACAAAAACTATCCTCGAAGACCTTTATTCTTGATCATGGATTCCAAGAGGACAATGCTCCGGAATGACACCATGTTAAGGGACAAAACTCGGTCATGGCTTCCAAGAGGTCTTCACTGGAAGGAAGAAATACACTCTGGAAGGACACCATGTCGAGGGTCATGACAGGAGTAAAGAGATCAGGCTCTAACANGACGGAATCTCTCGATCAGGGGTCGATAATGAAAACCCACTGTCAAAAGCGAGGAAACCTGCCATTGAGGCATGCAAGTTCCAAGGTACCAATTAGTTTCTAAGTCTAATTCCTATATAATGAGTTGAAGTCGACAGGAAAAGACTTGTCACAGGGCCTTAATGTATCCCACATCAATGACACGAAACAAGTAACAAGATTTGATGTAGATCAGAGTAATAAGTGATTCAGGACTGACTCAGGGATGGCTGACGCAATAGAAGGATTAAAGACTGCAGCAATGGCTGATGCAATAGAAGGCTTTTTGGGTTGGATATCTTTTTGAACATATTGACGACACAACAACTGTCTTGGAAATACTGACTCAACAACAAGGATCACAGACAAATTTGTAATCTTATAGGAGTATGATCGAGAGACAAGTGGATTTTCCAACCTAGACACAAGGTGAGTGAAAGGGTGTCATGTTCAAAAATGACTCTTCCAAAAAATACAGGTTTAGATACATTTCTTTCCCAATTTTTTCCCCCACCATTTCGGGTGAGTACCTCTTTATTTTTACGCAAGCTTGAGGAGGATAACATATGCTTGTAATGTAAGCTCATATTTTGGACGATTTCCTTGGAGTATGTTTAACGAACCCTAGGAAGGAGTGGTTCGGTCCCATATGGGCCTTTCAATGTTTGTTTAACGAGTCCAAAGAAAGAAAACTCAGGGGTTCTTCATGTTTAGAGAGTCTGAAAAACACTTAAAGAAAACTCTCCCAGTTCCTTTTTCGTAAAGTAGTCTGATGAGACCGACAAAGAGATAAACTATCGCTCAACAGACGTTTTCTTCAAATACTTTAACGAGCGTGAAAAGAACAAGGTTGCTCGACAATCTTTTCATGTTTAGAGAGTCTGAAAAGAGATTAAAGAGGACTCTAGGGGGGTTCCTTTTTTGTATAACCTTTACGAGTCCGAAAAAGTGATAAAAGTATACTCGGTTACATTCTCATTGATTTACGAGCAAGAGAAAGAGCAAAGACTAAGATCGGTAACTTATTCTCATGTATTTACGAGCATGAGAAAGAACAAAGACTAAGCTCGCGATTATTCTCATTTTTACGCAAGCTTTAAAACAAAACAAAAATATGCTTGGGATAGATTTTAATTTTTACACAAGCTTAAAAACTAAACAAAACTATGCTTGGACCTGGTTTCATGTTTACACAAGCTTGAACCAAAGGAAACTATGCTTGAGGTAGGTGGTTTCATTTTTGTTTACACAAGCTTGAACCAAAGGAAACTATGCTTGAGGTAGGTGGTTTCATTTTTACACAAGCTTGAACCATAGAAAACTATGCTTGGACTTCCCAACGCATGGTTGGTACTTAGCCCCCAGCTTAAGAAGCTAGCGGCTCAAACTTCAGTATGAAGTTCAGAGGCTGAGGTCAAATTCCCCCCAGAATTTGTTTCATCCAACTGCAAAGGAGAATGAAATCAAGCTTCAAATACTAGTCAAAGGACTTGACTCAAACAGAGAGAGGGAAAACTATTTCATTTTTTAACGAGATTGCCACAGAGATGAAAAACTATCCTCATAAGTGGTTTCATTTTTTAACGAGCTTGAAATCAAAAAACCATGCTCAAAGACCTCTGTTTCATTTTTTAATGAGGTTGCCTCAGAGATGAAAAAAAACTATCCTCGGAACGTCAGTTTCATTTTTTAATGAGGTTGCCACAGAGACGCAAAAACTATCCTCGAAAGTGGTTTCATTTTTTAACGAGCTTGAAATCATAAAACTATGCTCAAAGACCTCTGTTTCATTTTTTAATGAGGTTTCCACAGATATGCAAAAACTATCCTCGGAAGTGGTTTCATTTTTTAATGAGCTTGAAATCATAAAACTATTCTCAAAGACCTCTGTTTCATTTTTTTAATGAGGTTGCCACAGAGACGCAAAAACTATCCTCGAAACTCTCTTCTTGATCATGGATTCCAAGAGGACAATGCTCCAGAATGACACCATGTCAAGGGACAAATATCTTTCATGGCTTCCAAGAGGTCTTCACTGGAAGGAAGAAACACACTCTGGAAGGACACCATGTTGAGGGTCGCGACAGGAGTAAAGAGATCAGGCTCTAACAACCCTATCGAAGAGATNCAATAGCTTTCATGGCATAGACATAATCTCGCCCAAGGAGTAAATCAAAATCCAAGGGGTCTTGGACTACCATGACGTCAATAAAGACAGTTTTCCCTCCCAAAGTTATAGGAAAATGGGGAAGGGTCCCTAAAGATTGACTGGTTCTTCTGTTAAAATCTAACAGATTCTTTGTAACCAACGCAAGTGGAGGATAACCCAAATCTTGCCAAGCAATAGAGGAAAAAATACTAACAAACGAACCTTCATCTATCAGTGTCCGAGGAACGTCTCGAACACAAACCTATACTGTAATATGGAAAGGAATCTGAGAGGGAAGACGAGGTCCAGTTAGCACACCCCAATCAAAATGGATGGCCTCATTACTTGGAGGGGGTTCCATGGGAGAAGGAGGAATACCCCCTAACATGGCAAAGTCTGTATCAACGAGAAAAACATGGGCAATATTGGGTTTACTCTCTAGTGGGAGAGTAGGATCGACTGATGATGAGATCAGATCAACCACTTGGGTTTCATTCTCCAAGGGGAGAATGGGGTCGACAGGTGCAAACAGATCGACCACTTGGGTGACACTCTCTAACGGGAGAGTGGGATCGACCGAGGATGGGATCAGATTGACCACTTCAATTTCACTCTTTGAGGGGAGAGAAATATTGACCGAGGATGGTATCGGATCAACCACTTTGTCAACTGGTTCAACTAAGGACGTGACCAGATTGATGACATGATCAACCGGATTGACCGGTGAAGGGACCGGAGTGATCATTCCATCAACTATTGGAGGGTTGAGAGAAAGCTTATGGTAAGCAGCTTGAATTTGAGGTTGTCAAACAATCATGTCTTCCAGTCATTTCGATGCCTCTTCCATATGAGGAAAAAGATGAGTTAGATGACTCCCTTTGCATAACATACACAAGAACTTGGCTCTACTTTTCTTCTTCCCAACTATATTGTGACTAGTCAACGGGAAGTCATCAACATGTTGTTCAGAGGCTGACGACATGGGTTGGCGAGGATGTGTAGAACATACTTCTATAACCTTAGATAGATCAGGGCAATCCTTAAGAAGATGGTTACCTTTACAAATACTGCAAGGGTACTTGGGCTTACGGGTTGTTTGGGTGATCTTGACATCATAAACACTCCCAACACAAGTAACAGTAACTGGTTGTTTTCCAACATGTTTGACAGTGGTTGGAGGTTTTCACCCTTGTTTATCTTTCTTCTTCTTAATCTTCCTTTTCTTCTTCTTCTTATTCACCGAGTTACTAGCTTCATAACTTTCTCTCGACGAAGAAGATGAAACGAAAGGAGACCTTGCAAGCGAAGAAGGCGAAGAAGACCTTACTGGTGAAAAAGGTGAAGGACCAACATGAGGTTGATTCTATTGGGGGGAAGTGCTTGTGACTAAAGCACTAACTACATTTGAGATTACCTGAGTGGAAAACAACCACACCGACAATCCAATAGTGAGACCTGAAAGTCTCAAAGTAGCGATGTGAGGAGGACCAATGTTTCCATAAGAAGGAAAAACAAAAGGTTCCCCTGGAGCAGAGGTTCCTTCATTGGTCATTTCAGGAACTGGCGCCATTAAAAACAAAAATCCAATATAGAGTCCTCTCAGGAAAACAAACAACACACGCTAAAAATCTAGTAAGCAAGCAAGCAAACAAAACCTTCTCACAATGAGCACACTAGTTGGTGATGAAATCCAACATCGCGGGAACAATGTAAGAAGGGGTTGAGATAGAGTGGGTGGAAAATTTACGTTGATGACCTACTTAATGGACTTACACCCTGGTGCAAGCTTCCACACATAATCGTGGGT
>JZKD02S1705265.1:1206802-1219969 GCA_000966675.3 Picea glauca
TCGTCTTGTTTTTTATCAATAGACAAATCCTGTGGGTTTTGGATATCTCCCTCTTCTTCTCTGAATAAGAATGTACTAGAAAATGAGACATTGTAGCCCACATATATCTTTTGTTTGGGTCGAACCCTTTGACTTCATCTTCTATTTTCAAATTAAACTGATCAAATTGGACTGAAAATTCATTAATATTTACAATTATTTTCAACATTGTCTCTCCAATTTTCCATGGCAGAGGAATAAATTGCTTTTTCCTCTTTTCATGAAAGAAATGGGCCCATAATTTATAATTCTTTCATCCTTCCACAATAAACATCTTATATGAAACATAATATGATAGATACAAGGTTTTTTCATGGGAACAATAAATCCTAATGATACTAAAATGCTTCATTGCTTCAAAGCTCCCTCTCTTGTTCACGAACATTGTTTCTTCTAAACACAATCTTCATGTTTTTTGTCCTTAAATAATTTTTTTGAAAGTGGAAAAGAATGAATTGTGTGCCTGATAAAAATGATACATAGCCTTTTTATTCCATAAGGAAGGATACCACATTTGAGCAGGGTCAATTTTACAATTGTCTTGTTTAGATAAATGAAGTCCTTTGAAAACATGACATTATATTATGGAAAATATCAAGTACAAAGACATATAGAATCTCTTGTTATTTCTTAAATTTTCTAACTGAAAATATAATTTACTAGAGATGATCTTCTCCCAATCAAATATTGATTTTTCATGGATAGAAAAATACAAGATATATAAATCCAGTCGTGGAATATTAGTCATAGGTTATTGTCCGACTACTCTGGTGAACAACCATGCCATTTATCGATAACAATTTTTCAACAAACTAAACTGGATTCTTGATAGGTCTTCTAGAATAATTGTTGGGTCTTCAAAATATTCTCATAGGAGCTCCAATCCACCATCTCTTTCCTTCAAAAAATATTTAGCTTCATCCCCTTTGAAAGCAATTGTCAGCTCTAGCATTTTTAGCATTATGTTGAAGATCGAAGGTGCTAAAGGAATAGGGGACTCTCCTTGTAATTGGATTATTCTCTAGTTCTTATCAAATTTGTGGATGCACCATGAGACCAACTCTTTGGAATCACTGAACTATGGAACACAACCTTCCAGATCAATTCATGGAATCCAAATATGATTTGAGCTCCTCTCTGGATGACAATCATGAGTAATAATTGTCTGCTCTTGACCACTGAAACCTTTGATCTTCTCATCCAAATGCGTTTATGGTATTCTCAAATACATTTTCCTTTATCCTATTTTTCATGATTAATCAAGTTGGCAGATTAATGTACAATTATTTTCAAAGTGTTATTACCAAAGTAAACCCTTTTTTATGATGAAATACTCCAGATCTCTTGATTCAAAAGATCATTAATACAAATTAAATATAGAATTAATGAAGGATTGTCTCGAGAAAATCATCATCAATAAAAACCTTTTAATTCTTAACCATTTGTTATTTTCTATGAGATTTTCATTAAGTGTACTCCGAGGACAGTGAAAAGATAAGACTTGGATTACCATGGGGATACAAAGAATTAGGAGGGTGGAATATCAAAATGGATGGGGGGGCAGAATCGAGAGTATGCCGAGAAATTATGAAATCATCATGGACCCATGAACCCATGGTGAGATTTCGAGAAAATAACTTAGTATAAGAATGAATCGATCGGATGGAGGGGGCTATGTATTGAATAATCATGATATTACCATTACCCCAGGTAAATCATAAAAAACCAACTAAGTGTTGATACATTATAGAGATAATGAAGTATGGTAGAGAATAATCATAACGTCTTGTAGAGCACAATGAATTATAATAAATTGACTAAGTATGATGAATCAGTTAGATGGAGGGGTCACAGTGATAAACACATGAATCATGCAAGTGCCTTAGACCCACAATAGAAATGTTTTGAAAATTTTCTAAGTATTGGTGAAAAATGAAGGTAGTGGAACACAATGATGTATTTTTATTGACACGAGAGTTTGAACAATATTGAAAATACTTTAATAAATATGTTAGTTTATATTAGAAATCATTTGAAATGCAAGTCCCATAATTTCAAGTTACTTCAAATAAGAGAAATTAATATAATGGAATTGCACATTTTTAAAAATAAATATACACATTTTGATCTGTAAACTACCATGGATATTTCGTTGGATAGTTTGTCACGATAGATCTAAAAAAATACTGAAATGTTCACTTTGAAGGCTAATTTCCTTTAGATCTCATATTCTTTAATTACTGGTTTTCTACTTAAAATGTATGAAATATATGAAATGTGAAAAATAGAGGATAGAAATAAATACTCGCACACCATCCACAAATAAAGAAAATATATAACCTAGGAAACCCATTACTGAAGAAAATCTAGCTGGAAGGTGAGGCCACTCCACTCTCTTTTCTTAAAATGCAATTACAAACAAAGAGGCACTCTCTATGGAGTTTCCCTTGACACTGTGGCCTATATGGATGCTAAAAATTCTCTCCTCTATTATTCTCTCAAAATACTACTCGTAGGTGCGCTCCTCAACTGTGGAACAAATACAATGTTAAATAATGGAACCCTTTATCTTCCTTTTGACCCACTATTTAACATAGCCTGATAGCCTTCTATGTGTGAGTAACAAGGGATGGCGTGGCATCCTCTCATACCATGGTGATCAAGAAGGTAGCTCAACTTGCGAGAGGCATAACTTTGGCATGCAAACTCTTATCAAGGAATTTGGCACAATATTGACGATATCAAAGTGTATAATATGGAATATTGGTATGAAATTAGTAAGTAGGTATAGAAAAGAGGTTGTTTGATGCCTCAAAATGGCTCTAGAATAGTTTGAACGATTTCTGACCTTAATTTTACAAATTGGGACTTGTCGTTAAAATACCCTTACAAGTTGATCCATCCTATTTGTTTTCCACTCTTAAAGCATCAAGATAGATGAAAAATAAGATAATGATCCAATCTAGATCGTACCTCCCCACTTAGGGAGGATTTTGGTCCCCAAAATATTTATTGAATGAGGTGAGGAAATTTAAATTCCTCTACCTTCTCCCTAGAATGCCACTTTTCTTTTCCTGGAAGTTGTCCTTACATCCTAATATTCCAAAGTTCATGCTGCCCCTATCTTGTATTTCTAGACCACTTTTGCAAAACTATGTCCTCTTCCAACTTTTCTTAAGCATATGGTTCCAAGTAATCTGTGGAAGGTAGGACCTACTCCTCCTAATCCATCTTTGAAGGTTGGTAGAGTTTGAGATTCTCCACATTCACTTTGTCATATTTATGTAACATTTTCCAAATAGATAGTCATGTCCCTTCCTATTTGTTGATAAACCTCCCAAAAATCCATGGAAATGATTTCCCAAGGTTGAGTGGGTATAGGTTAGGGATGGTATAGACATTGCTTCTTATTATTAGGCTTACTCATACAACAAAGTATAAATCCTCTAATATATCGTGCTACATCTTCTTGCATTCTAGGCTAGTACACATACCTTTATAGGTTGGAAAATATCTTTCGACACCAAAATTTCTCGCAACCTTGGAGGTGTGAGCCTCTCTCATAATCTACAAGGTAAAATCATGAAGGTGGGTAACACTTTTGTGAGAATCGAGTCTCCAAAAGTCCTAGTGACAATTTTTCAGTCGAACTAATAATTATTTCAGCCAAATCTTTAGATGTCAAATCAAATGGTACTATGACAAAAGCATCGACTGCCATGTACCATATTATCCGGATGGATTTTTTTCTGATAACATCTTTTTCGGTTGAATTTTTTTTCGGCCGAAAGAAGATGACCAAAATTTTCCTCAGTGACGTAGTTTCAGCTGAAATATGTTTCGATCGAAAAATGGTTTCATCCAAAAAAATCTTTTGGTCAAAAACAGTTTTATATATCCCCCGCACATAGCTCACTTTACACTTTTCCAAACTGTTGGTTGGTGGTTGTTGTTAGTTGGTGGTAGCTATTGGTTGGTGCTGGCAGTCATTGCCACTAGTGGTTGGTGTTGGCGGTCGTTGTCGCTGGCGGTTGGTGTTGGTACTTGGTGTTGGCAGTCGTTGTTGTTGGTTTTTTTTTCTTGTTGTTGTTCATTGTTGTGTTTTTGTTGTTCGTTGATGCTGGTTCAGGTTCCAGGTAATTCTTAACCTATTTCCCAATTAATTAAAATTTCATTCGAATTAGGCCCTGTCCATGTACAATGACATGCCCAAATTCGACCCTATCCCTAGGCTCTAATTTTACCCTATCCATGTACAGGGACATGGCCGAATTTGGGCCTATCCCTGTACATGGATAGGGAAAAATTCAGGCCTGTCCCTATACAGGGACATGCCGGAATTCGACCCTATCCATGTATAGGGATAGGACCGAATTTGGCCCTGTCCATGTATAGGGACAAGAATGAAATCAAGCATGTCCCTATACATGGATAGGCCTGATTTCGTGCATGTCCGTGTACATGGAAAGGGATGAATTATTGTAAAAAATATATAATTATTAAGGCATTGGGATGTCCCACTTTTATGTGAACTAACATTTTAATATGGTAGGAGTGAAAGGATAAATCATGAAAAATGAAAAAATAGCTTATGAAAAATGAAATAATCAAACTGTTTTTAATCTAGCTTGTTTGCATTCCAAAAATGATATCATAATTTTGAATTAAAAATCTTTATAAATTTATACAAATTTGTAATATAATACGACTCTTAATTCTAGTCATGAGAAATTTTATATGCAAGTTAAAGGGGTTTATGTAACAAAGTTTATATATGGTGTTTGGGCACTATACCAAGTTGTAATTAAAGGCTAGTTAAGGGAATCTAGCATATGTTTGAATAAGAAGAATTTGTAAAAAATTTGATTAATTATGTTGTAATAATTTTGAAAACATTTAAGCTATAAAATTATGATTAATTATGTAGTAATAATTTTGAAAACATTTAATTAATACATAGAGTAATCGTTCATATTAAAAAAGAGTGTCTTCCTTCAATATTAAAAAAGAAAAGTTGTTTCATGTAGCCAATATTACCATGTACAGGGAAAACCCCAATTTGGGCCTCTCCTTGTACATGGACATGGATGAATTTGGGCATGTCCCCGTATAGTGACATGCCCGATTTAAACTTTGTCCATGTATAGGGACATGCCAAAATTAGACCCTATCCATGTGCAAGGACATGCTCGAATTCAGCCTTGTCCATGCACAGGGACAAGCCCGAATTCAATCCTATCCTTGTACATGGAAATTCTTGAATTCAGGCATGTCCATGTACAGGGACAGGCCTTCGATCATTCTTAAGTGTAATATAGATTATCACAATCACTCACCTAATGTATGAGTTTGATAAAGAGAGGAAAATAATGCAATACCTACAAGATATTGTATTAATTACTTGAATGACTTAAAAATGATTTTCTTACTTTCAGTTTTCTACGTATTCATCTATGAAAAATATAGAAACCACTCATATAGTTACTTGGATCATACAATTATTACATATACTTTATAATCTCAAAATTAACCTGAAACACATCCCAAGAAGCAAATTCAGAATAATACTCATGTAACTAGGTTGAATGAAACATAAAATAGATACATTTTGCCCTATATGTATTCTAAGACAACATACAAATCTCCAAGACTTGAAAAGCACAACAAAGAGAAAATTCAATATCCATTTGTGATAAAATTTTATCCCAATTTTTGAAATGATTACATTATATGACGCCAGCCAATCGTTTTATCAATCTAGAGAATTTGAGGTGAAACCTTTGGGGTGCCAAAAATATTTCCAAATCTCTCTAGTTAACAACTGATAAGAGAGCATGGCCAAGTAAGTCATGATTAAAAGAAAAATGATTCAGTTTATGGAACTTCTAATAGTTTCAAAACAAACTAAAACAAGAAATTTAATAAATGTATCATTAACCATTGGCCAACCAATTAGTGTTCACAGTTACAATTAACAACACTTGTAAATAATTGACTGTGTTTAAAATATCTTTCCCAAGGAAGATATCTTGGTGAAGTGGAGGTTAAATCTTAGTCTTCAAAAACAGATGGAATTGAAACACTCTCTACTACAATATCCCCTCAATAGTATTTAGCTATGTTTATTTCCCTTCTACATTTCTCTATCTCTTGTGCCAATAATATGTATTAAACAACAATTTCTTCTCTAACATTACTCAAATGCTTCTTAGTGTGCATGTTGTTTCAAAGTTGGGAATTGGCATAGTCTCTTAATTTCTTGTTTCAGCT
Source organism: Picea glauca (assembly GCA_000966675.3). Taxonomy (NCBI): domain Eukaryota; kingdom Viridiplantae; phylum Streptophyta; class Pinopsida; order Pinales; family Pinaceae; genus Picea; species Picea glauca. The sequence goes on from JZKD02S1705265.1 coordinate 1,213,112, forward strand.
AAGTAAATGTTCTGTCAATTATTGTTTTTATGCTACCAGATTATGGATCAAAAGTTTTAATGTATTTATGATTGTAACATACAAGTAGCTAATGTTTAGAAATTAAAATAAATATTTATGTTTTAACTAGCTATATTTTTTTCCCTTAAATTTTAACATGTTACACATAGATTATCTTAAAAATTACCTTCTACAATTTAGACATATATAGATTATCTTCTACATGTTACATTTTTTTATATTTAAATCTTTTGATGTTCAGGTTCCAGGTAATTCTTAACCTATTACACAATTAATTAAAATTACATTTATTTACATGTTTTGTGTTTTAGGAGGTGGACAGGGCTGAATTCGGGTCTGTCCCTGTACAGGGACAAGCTCGAATTCGGATCTGTCCCTGTACATGGAAATGCTCAAATTCAGGCCTATCCCTATACATGCACATGGCAAAATTCGGGCATGTCCCTGCACATGGAGATGCTTGAATTCAGGCATGTCCCTGTACAAGCACAGGCCTTCCATAATTCTTAAGTGTAATACTGATTATCACAATCACTCACCTAACAATTGAGTTTGACAAAGAGTGGAAAATAACACAATACATGCAATATATTGTATTAATTACTTGAATGACTTTAAAATGATTCTCTTACTTTATGTTTTCTACGTATTCATCTGTGAAAAATCTAGAAACAACTCATATAGTTACTTGGATCATATAGTTATTATGTGTACTTTATAATCTCAAAATCAACCTGAAACACATCCCAAGATGTAAATTCAGAATAATACTTGTGTAACTACGTTGGATGAATCATAAAATAGATACATTCTTCCCTATATGTATTCTAAGACAACATACAAATCTCTAAGACTTGAAAAGCACAACAAAGAGAGAATTCAATATCCATATGTGATAAAATTTGATCCCAATTTTGGAAATGATTACATTATATGATGCCACACAACAATTTTATCAATCTGGAGAATTTGAGGTGAAACCTTTGGGGTGCCAAAAATATTGCCAAACCTCTGTAGTCAACAACTGATAAGAGATCTTTTCCAAGAAAAACATGATTGAAAGAAAAATAATTAAGTTTTTGGAACTTCTAATAGTTTTTTAATAGACTAAAACATGAAATTTAATAAATGTATCATTAACCGTTGGCCAACCAATTAGTGTTCATAGTAACAATTAACATCACTTGGAAATAATGGGATGTGTTTAAAAAATATTTCCCAAGGAAGATGTGTTGGTGAAGTGGAGGTTAAATCTTAGTCTTCAAAAACAGATGGACTTGAAACACTCTCTGTTGCAATATCCCCTCAATAGTATTTAACTAATATTATTTCCCTTCTACATTCCTCTATCTCTTGTGCCAATAACATGTATTTTGAAAGAGTGGTCCCAAACACAATTAAACAACACATTTCCTCTCTAGCATTACTTAAATGCTTCTTAGTGTGCAACGGTTTTCAAAGTTGGGAACCTACAAAGTCTCTTAATTTTGCGAACATTGCGATTTTGATGCCTATTTTCCTCTTTTACTTGGGAATTCTTCTAGACTAGAGGCACCCATTTTCTAGTTGGGATTGGGCATATGAGGATTGGGAATATGATTTAGGTTTGTTCCTTGGGTTATATAAAGGCTTAGGCTTATTATTCCATATTTAGACACATGGATAGGCCAATTAGGGCATGTACATGTACATGGACATGATTGAATTCAGGTCTGTCCCTGTACATATGGACAGGGCCGAATTTGGGCCTGTCACTGTACATGGATAGGGTCGAATTAGCCCTTTTCATGTACATGGATATGCCCATAAGAAATACCAATCCTAGTATGTGGGAATATAATATAACACTAAGCTAATCATATATGTTACAGAGGTGTCATGGTGTTGCTATTGATATTGTTCAGTTTGTATCTTCAAGTTGGAGAATAAATATTTGATGTTCTAATTGTTGTTGTTGATGAGTACTCTAAAATGATAGTCTCTTTAGTTGGGAAACATGAAACATGTTCGAATTCGATCCTATACCTTTACATGGACATGGTAAAATTACATGTTAATTTACACAAAATTTGGCTCTGTCTTTGTACATAGACATGGTCGAATTTCACCCTGTCCCTATACATGGATAGGGAAGAATTACATGTTAGTTTACATAGATTGCAATAGGTTATCTATTGACTAGTAATCCCATTGATTCACTCTATTAATTACTATAAGGATATGTACATTGTACTATGAGTAAACATATAAGCAATACATGTATTTAACATGTGCTTGTTTCCCACTTAGTATTGAGATAACCATTGACTTGTTATGTGTACTCATATAACTCAATCATGCTAATCACTACTACTAATTTAGTATTTTTAAGTGCAATAGAGTAATTAGCACCAGCTTGGTTAATATGGATAATCTTATGATCCTAATCAACCTTATTACTTTACAAGTAAGAGTCATTACAATTAAAATAAGGGTCATTTATTGTTGTTGGTTGTTGTTGCTTCAGGTTGAAGGTAAGTCTAAACTATTGATTTTAAATCAATTTAATTTTAAAATTAGTGGACAATAAAATTTGAGTCCAATCCAGTTAGTCCCATTTCTCCTTGAATAAAATGTGTAAAAATGAGTTCTATTTAGGGCCATATAAAAGAGATTGTAACCCATTGGATATTTACGTTTTATTATTTTATTTTTTTTCTTGGTTAAGTACCAAGATGAGATAATGTGTGACCCTCTTCTCTCTTGGGATGGTCCATGAGACCTAGGAGTAGTTAAGAAGAAGGGCATGATCACATCATTGATATTCCTTGTATGTTGGGATGATAAAATCTTATAAGTTATATCATGAGATTCATGTGGACATTCTTCCATTAAAGAAGAACTTACCTTTTTCACTTTGTCTTGAAACCCCTCTTTCTTGAGTTACGCCCCCATTAATTGTTGTGTGGGTTTTTGGTTTTGTTCTTTTCTTCTTCCTAAACAAAGTTAGCCACCTTGAATTTGGATCCCCTCTCCTTGACTTGTTTTTTTCTTGTTGATTTTTATGATTTAACAATTAATATTTTATGTTATAAATTATTATTTGTTTAAATTATTTAATTATTAGGTTTTAAACCTAACCCTAAAGTTAGGACAAATATGCTAGCCTTAACCTACCTACCAAAACTATAAAAGAGAGTTATGCTCACTCTTTACACACAAATTCTCTTCTAAGTAGATTTCTGATCTAAATGTTTTTGCGGCTCCTTCTTGTTCATATTGTTGAGTGGTTGCGAACCCTCTAGGATAGTTCTTATTGGTGTGTTAAGCCATTGTGGGCTTACCTCTCTAACCTCTTTTTGTCGTTGAACCCTAAGGGTCTTTTCCATCTTGTCGCAGGTCTCTTCTTGGTTTTTGTTTGGGATTTATGGATCTCATTGCTGGTGTTGTACTCATCTTCTCCTTGCTGGTGTTGCCCTCCTCATATCCTTGTTGATGCCACCCTGTGTTTGTTGTCTCCTTCCTCTTCTATTTCTAGTGCCACTTGTGTATGTTGCTAGTTAGTCTTTTGATATTTTACCCTAAAAGTTATTCTTGGAAATTTGTTTCGAGTTTCATGATGAGATCTTCCCTGAGGGTTTGATCAATGATTCATTGAAGTTTTTTTTTATCATATATCTAAGAGGATAGCAACAACATATTAAGTAATATTGTTTCTTGTTTCAGCTAAGTAAATGTTCTATCAATGATTGTTTTTATGCTACCAGATTATGGATCAAAATTTTTAATGTCTTTTTGATTGTAACATACAAGTAGCTAATGTTTAGAAATTAAAATAAATATTTTAATTTTAACATGTTACACATATATTATCTTAGAAATTACCTTCTACAATTTACACAGATATATATTATCTTCTACATGTTACATTTGTTTTTATATTTAAATATTTCCATGTTCATTATATATAGCATGATAGTAAAAAATATAATTCTCAGTTTTTTCAATATATGTCTTTGATGCTTTGAAGTTGTTATAAATGCTTAAATGCCTTCAAGTTGTTTTATAAAATATATTTCCATTTTATGTTTATATAACTTATGAACTTTCATATTCATGAATTTTCAAAGGATATCTATCGAGGCGAGATGTCGAGACAAGAGTCTCCAAAAATGCCTTGCAAAATCTCTAGGATATCTAATGAAGGAGGAAGAGGAACCCCTTCTTTGACTGAGACTCCGAGTGACCAACGAAAATCAAGTCAGAGGAGAAGAGTATCAAATGAATATGTGAATAAATCATCCAGAGAATGTGATCAAAATAGTTCTATGGATGGAGATTTCTTAGATACGTTTCACATTAATACTCCAACACCGAATAATGTAGGGAATACATCACGACAAGAAATTATGTTTGGTAATTTTTTTATTTTGTATTTTTGTGTATTTATGTTTATGTTATATGTGTGTGTGTGTATGTGTGTGTTTAAATTTTTATGTTTTTTGTTTCTGTTAAATGTTGTATTTACTTTCAAATGTGTATGTATAGAGGATGAGTTTAATGCGAGGGAAGATAATGAAAGAGAGAGTGGTTATCATGAATATTCCAATGTTGGTGAAGAGGGTGAAGGTGGATTTAGGGGGTGTTATCAAGAAACAAAATATTACACTCCTACATACACCTATCCATCAAATGTTGGTGATGAGCTTCCTTGGGAAGGGTATACTGAAGCAATGACCCTCGAGTGATGTTCATGTGTTAAAAGAAGGCTGGGAAATTATTTGAGGTGCTTGGATCTCCCTCGAGAGAGTAATAAAAGCATGGATATTGTTTTTCATTCATTGCAAAACTTTATGGATGCATATCAAAATATGGGTCCAATGGCTGATAGTTTTATCGATTTGATGAGGAGATGAAAGTCGAAGGTGATGGGCCTCGATAAATGGGAAGTAGTAAAAAGTAGATTTTCAAAAGAAGATGCAATTTCTATGTTCGATTTCAAAGAGGGGCCAAAGAAAAAGATGTTGAAGGTGCAATATTTTAATCACCCCAACATAGTAGGACATCTTTATAATAGATTTTTGGAAGCATATGGGAATTTTTCGTGGAATGATGAGGTTCCACATTACTTTGACAGACACTTTTATGCATAGTTTTTCATGGGAATGAACCCTAATTATACCAGCCTATCATCCAGTTATTATGGGGTTGGTAAAGGACAAACATATGATCGGAAATGGGCATATCGAAATGTAGAATTATAGAGGCCTCCATGACCTTTAGTATCTGATCCAATAGGGGAATTTTCCTCACATTCAGAATTGTAAGCTACATCAAATGTTGGTAAGGAGGCTAGGAATGCAATCAGAGAAAATTTAAAATCATTTTTTTATGGTGTTGATGTTGGTTTGAACCATCAGATAACAAACGTCAATTCTCGAGCCAATTTTGTTTACAAAATAGATGAGGAGATAGATTCCATGTGAGTAGAATATATTAAGGAGTATGAAAAAAAAAATCGTAATGGTTGCAAGGTGTTAATTTAGAATGATGAACCGAACATTGTATTTGTATACGTTATAGTTAGTAAAATTTTCATGTATTTGAGGATAGTTTTCTTGTAGTTCTATATCTAGATACATATCATTGTATATTTAGAAATACTTGAGTTATTATCATCATTAATTGCAGTTTGGTCATATGTTAAATGAATCTCCAGTAAATAGGGGACTTGATTTAACAAGTTTAAATTTGGATGGCTTGAATCACATATGTGTTTTCTAATATCCACATATGAGCACTTTAGTTTTCCAATATCCAATCTTTTGAATAATCAACATACATGAAATTTATGTTTAAATGTATTAATGTGAATACATTCAACCTTAGATTTAATTCTTAGTTGTGTTGTTCACAAATCCCTATTCCATCTCCTACTACTTGGGCAGGCTTGTTCCAATTCTCATTGGGAGAGTTTCAAGAGGGTGGGAGTTCACAGGTATCATTGCATGTTGAAAACAAATTTAGTTGTATATGAAAATTGCAATGTCATTTAAATTATTATTTTAAAAGGAAAATGTCTTAAACAATATATAATTTATTAAATCTTAGGGTATGGTGGGTAAGACCATGACTCAACCGACCATGGGAATTCCATCCTCTTGTGTGGTTGATGGTATTCAGGTTGGCACATCACATGTATTACATGTTTCAAATTTAAAACTACAATTTAATGTGTTAAAAACATTTAAATTTAATTTTTGAATGTACAAATTTGAAATTTGTTATAGGAAAATCTGGAGAAGAGAGTGCTTGAGAGTGTTCTTGAACAAAATGTGGAGAACAAAGTGCGGGAGACTGGGATTGTGGAGGATGCATCCATACCTGATAAGGATGTGTCTATTCATTATGATTCTTAATTGTATGTACATTGCACATTAGTGAGTTTTAGTTTATTTTTATGTTGGGCCTTTTATATATAAGTGTTCAAGCTCATTGTTTTTGAATATGTTTATTAATTGGGTTGGTTGTCATTGATGTCAACCATTGAAGAAAGTCTGGTAGAGAATTCTGGTAGCACAAAGGTTTGGGTAATTGACCCAAGTTTGTTTGATGGATACTGGTATGAGTTTTAACATATTTGCATGTAAAACTATTCTATATGGATAGTACATATCATGTCATTTCCGGTGGCATGTGGAACATCACATAACTCCTCACGGTTAAAGAGTTATGGCCATGTAAAGTTGGAGAACCCTCATGAGTCATATAGAATCCCCAAAAGGTCAAAGTAGTCAAAGTGTTTGCAAAGAAGAAATTATTTAAATAATAAAGTGAAGTGATGAGTGTACTATAAGT
>JZKD02S1705265.1:1220019-1242694 GCA_000966675.3 Picea glauca
GTTAAGTGGACAAGTGGTTATAAGTGGGTTAACCCTAAAAAAAGGAAAGTTGGTTAAGATAGTTAGAAGGTAACCTCATGAGGAAGCTACATAAAAGTATAAATAAGAGACAAGGGTCTCTCATTCAAATTACACTTGAATATCATTGAATATCTATTTTTGTGAAAGGTTATTTGGGAAGGTATTATTGATAGAGACAAATTGCAACAGAAAAAGTGTGGTAGGAAAACTACAAAAGAAAAAGTGTGGCAAGAAAAGTGTGGTAGAAAAAGTATGGCAGGAAAACTGCAGTAGAAAAAGTGTGGTAGAAAAATCGCGGCAAGAAAACTGCAACAAAAAAAGTGCCGCAGGAAAAGTGCAACAGAAAACGTGTGGCAAGAAAATCACGACAGGAAAAGTGTAGCAGAAAAAGTGCGGCAAGAAAATCGTGGTAGGAAAATGTTACACATCAAAAATACTCACTTTGATAGTGTCGCAAGTGTCGTCATTACAAGTGTCGCATTTTGGTCGCAAGTGTCGCAAATGTCAGAAAAAGCATACTGCCATAATTCCTATGTCGTGCTTATAACGACCTTGGAAGGACATTTGAAACACCTCAAACATTTGATTTGGAAGAAGAGGAATGGTTAACTAGGTTTATGAACCTCTTTCCATTTGAAAGAACCATTAAAATTGAGTTTTTAGAGGAGAGCGCTCCCCTATACCTCTCTTAGGAGTGCTGACACCCCCCTATAGACTATATGGGAGTGTTATAACACTTTGTCTACCCTTTTTTAGGAGAGTTGCTGCTGTTAGGAGTGTTGGTGCCCCCCTATGCATTGTTAGGGAGTGTTATAGTGCTCTGATGCCCCTTTTGGGGGACCGCTACCTATTATGGGCAAAAATTGGTTTGATGAGAAGAATGAGGAAAAGATCTCTTCAATCTCTAAAGGTAGTTGGATTCGAATCCTTGGTCAAGCCATGATCTTAGGTAATATCCCTAACCGAAGGAGGAAAATTCTCAACTTACCCCAAAGATATCTCAAATGGTTGGGCCTCTCTAAACCTATTTAAGCAGGCCCTCTCATGGTGAAAAGGGAGAATGATTGAAGGCATGAAACCTATGATCTCATAGGAAACACACAATGAAGTGGAGGAGGATAATCAGTGAAGTTATTTTCATTCTTATCATGGGTCTTTTGAAGCAAGCGTTAGACAAGGAGGACTTCATGAAGATGCTACACTCGCATCTACAGTTGTAATTTTCCTTCATTATTGTTCTCATTAATATGATATGCTTGGCCTATTTCTTTCTAGTTTTTTCTTAATCTCACATGAACTTGTCTTTAATAGATAGATCTATTTCAAACTAATATTAGTAGAGTAGGAAGTGGTTGTACTTTTGTTTGTCTACAGGGCTTACCGAAGAGCGAAAGATTGGAGCTCAACTCGGATCGTGCAGGGACAAACTCCGGTAAAAAGGTACTTATTTTCTCCTTCCTCCTCATATGTTAGTTTATATAGATATAAAAGGAATTCAATGACCATGATAATCATCTTTTGTCTTAAGAGTTAAGAGTCTAGCTCTCAAGAGGAGATCTACCTATCCGTAAGGAGATTTTCCTTCAACAAAAATTGGCGACTCCACTGGGGACGAATTGAAACTTTCAGTTTTGGTTTTCCTCATAGACCTTGTCTTACCCTTTTTTGTTTTTAGACCTCTTTCACCCCATATGTTTGATTTCATATGATGATTGACTCCTTACCCCATCGCATTCATCTTGATTGCCAAAGTTTGACTGAAATTTTGGGTTTCTGGACAATTTTGTGAGCTGTAGAAGCCTGGCGCTCCCCTACCTTGCTATTAGAGTGTTGGAACTCCCCCTTGGTCTTAGACAGAGCGTTATAATGCTCTAGTGCCCCTTACACCAGAGCGCCAACCTCCCTTTGCAAAAAATCCTTTCCAGAATTGCATTTTCTGAGATCCAATCTTTGTTTTTCACTTGCTAAGATTCTTTGTGACTCAATGCTTCTTTCTATTAACCTTTGACATCCTTCCTCCTGAGAAGTAAGAACTTTTTTGTTCATATTTTGAGGCCTTCTTTTTTATTTTGAGTTTTTCTGTTGTTGAGAACTTGGAATCAATCCACTGCTTTCTTCTCTCCTATTCGACTAAGCGGGAACTCTGGTGAAGGGCATCAGAAATCTGTGAATCATCTTATTTGATTCTTTGAGGTCATTATTCGTAAACATCTCTTTTTGTGTGAATTGTTTGATTTTCATTGTTATCTTTTGTTTTCTGTTTTCTTCTTGTTTCAATCATAGCAAGAGGGTGTGTTGTTTATGCGAAATCTAATCATGTTTGTCTGAATCTCCTTGATCTGAAAGGGTAGTTAGCAGGAGAAGTTTTTGCATTGAATTAATCATCATTCGCATACAAACGACAAAGATACATTTTAGTGATTGGTTTTCATATTAGAAGGTGTTTTTGAATTTTTTTTAGCATTGCATTGGATTCGATTGAGAACCAATTGATTGAGGACATTTCATATTAGTGTTTGATAGTGAAAACGACTCTTTCTCTTTCCCTTAAATAGGCATTCATTGAAAAGAAACGATTTCTTATCATCTTTCATGCATTTTTTTTGGGGGAATTGAGTCCTCATTCCATCAATTTCACTTTCATACACCATTTGAGTAAAGAACAACTGTAAAATGAACTCTAATTAAAAATGATCTAGAACCCTTTTGTTTTTAGGATCTTCCACCAACAATAGACTAGGGTTAACACTTTGGATTAGGCTATGAGTACAACTCTCCAAAGTTTTCAAAACAAACATTAGCATCCTGAGCTAGGGAGAGTCAAATCCAATTGTCGTATTGGTTTTCTGGGATCCCCTTCTCACACAAGGGGTATGCACGAGGTCACATTTAGGCGAATTATGGAGATTATCTCTCTGTGGTTCAACTATTTGTAGTGGTCAGATCATATATTGGGGGTCACTTGAAGGTATACCCACGATTATGTGTGGGAGCCTCTCGGGTTGATTTCAAACTTGTTATCCTACCCATACATTTCAGATCGTACTGTTGATTGTACCTGCCCAGGGACTCACTGCGAATTGGTGTCTTTAGTTGCCATAATCTTTAGGTACTTACATAAGGTGACAGTGAAGGGAAGTCTCACTATACCTAGAACAGACATTGGTCAAATTCACTCAGGCTCCTTGGAGGGTAAATCCAAAATTACTGCATGGAAGATTGCACCAAGGTGAAACTTCGTTAATCAGGTCGTCATTGTAACTATTCCACCATATCCTAGTCCCTTCTTGACTTGATCATGCGACGTTGGATTTCATCACTAACTAGTACGATCATCGAGAGAATTTTTGTTTGCTTGGTTGATTCCTAGATTTTAGTAGCGTATGGTGCTTCTTTTTGTTAGTTGGCCCTAGATTTTCAGTGTATTCTATTATTCTCCACAATTGAGCCTGTAGACGATAAAGGTCTTCGTCGATCACGTAGGATGTAAGGGATGCCTCCGGAAGGCTATCAACCCTTACCTCCTAACCCTCCAGAAGACAACTACCGTAGAGAGGTAGAAAATCAATCTGACGCTGGAAGTGCTATTGCTCCTCTGTTAGATAACTTAGAAGGTGATTTGGTCACAGTTGAAAATCCCACTACATCTGTGTCGGTAACTCCTCTCGAACCACTTTTGGTTCGTTTAGACTCCCTTGGGAATGTCATAGATGAAGAGGTCCCACGATTACCGGAGAGGATCTTTACCGAAACATATATGGGATCCACAGAACCAATCCTTGGTGACGAGTATAGGACTCCTATCCGTCCTAGCACTACGGTAGATACCAATCCCACACATGCTCATTCTGTATGGAGGACTTCATCAGGACGTGATCTATATGAACATTTTGAATCCTTTTGACAACCTTTTCATCCTCACGACCCTTCTAGTGAAACAGGACCATCCGGTCAAACCATGAATCACCCAGTCGATCAGGTTATTAACCCTACTATTACACCATTACAATTCCATACTAAAGTTGGACTCATCACCTCTACTCATCTCCAAGGAACTTCAATCTCTACCCTCATTTCTACATGCTCTTACTCTACAGCTCCACATGTTCCACACGATCCTACTGGGACATCTTCTCACCCGAGAATGCATACCCCTGCTGGCCAAACACAACTGGCTGGAGGGAAACCACCATCCATAGAACCTTCCCCTCCTGGAGGAATACCTTTCCATGGTGGGCCTACCCCTCCTGGGGGACAACCCCCTTTTCATGCCCCTCCTGGAGGGCAACCTCTGTTTTCCAGTGATACCTCGATCGTAAATCCACCGCTGGCAGGGGGGAAACCTTCGTTTGCTGGAAACCCTTCACAATCCTGGGGAGTATCTTCAGGAGGCACTTTCACTCAACCCCACATTGGGGGGCACTCGTATAATAACCCACTAGGAGGAGTATCCAATCCTGTTCCTTCTGGAACATCTTACGCACAATCTTATCCGAGCGACATCCTAAACAGCACCTGGAGTTCTCCGGGACCAAAGTCTTATCCTCCTCATGGGTCTAATGTGTATCCACCTCAGGGATCTACTCCTTACCATTCTCAAGGGAAAAATGTTTATCCTCCTCATGGGAAAGCAAATCACCCAGCCTATAATGCTCAAAACCCATCGGGTTATACAAATGTTTCTCATGCACCATCGAATTCTACTTATTCTGGCCAACAACAACCATATGTAGGAGGACCTACTGGTTACAACTATCCACCTAACCTAGTTTATGGTCCTACTAGTGTCCCTATGCCACACCAGTATCATTTGCAAATTAACTGACAACTACCTTTCCTTGCGACTCTAGACCTCCCAGACTTGTCTCGGTTAACTAGAGATCCTATTTTTCATTCACCAGTTTGGCCAGTCATTCCAACTAAACTTCCTTCTGATATTCTGAAATTTGATGGAAACCCTGGTGAAGATCCAAACAACCATGTGATGACTTTCCATTTATGGTGTTCATCAAACTCCCTCATGGGTGATTCTATACGTTTACGTCTTTTCCAACGAACACTTACCGGTTCGGCAGAAAAGTGGTATATTGAACTACCACGTGCTTCTTTTCATGATTTCAATTCCCTTGCCATGTCTTTCCTCACGCACTTTCAACTTCCTATTCTCTATGAGATGGGTACTGAACTCTTGACCTCCCTTCGTCAAACTAACTCCGTGCATATCTCCAACCATATTCATGAGTGGAGGCGACGACGAAGGATGATCAAGGCAATCATTCCTGACATACTATTGGCGGAATGGTTTACTAAATCACTGTTACCCCCTATCACTCGCGATGTTGCTATGGGTGGTGCGGTCACATAGGAACAAGCCATCGCTCAGGCTCAGTATTTATATTTGGTTTATTCCCAATCTGGTACTTTGTATTATTTTCTTTCGAATGTTGCTCGAGCTAATACCGATCCATCCAAACCATCATCCTCATCTCATGCGGATGGTGTTATCGGTTTCATCAAAACTCAATCTATTTCCCAATCTCTCATACTCTCCTCTACCTCCCCCCAAAATCAGATCTCTGAGGTGAATGCAGTTCAATCTACCCCTTCACAACAATTCGGAGGTAAGAAGAAGACTAAGAATAAATCAAAAAATAACAATGAACAAAAAAAATATCAAGCTCAACCACCTGCTACCGAAAAGCAAACACAACATAAGCTGAAATTCCCATGTATCATTTGTGGTGATGTTAACTACACTCACGACTGTCCACTTCACAATGAAGTGGCCAAATTTTCCAAGGAAAGTCACAACCCGTTGTGCTTACTCAACCTTTTCCATAGCAGCAATCCATGGTTTCTCAAACCCCCTCTCCTGGGGGTAGTTTTAGCGATCCTCATGATGAGGCCTCATCAAGTGCACATATTTATATGTTTAATGGGATCAATTTGACCACCCTCTCTAAGGCATATGACACACCAGGTAACCCCGATAAAGGAAAAGACATTAACAGTACCAGTACTTTATCGGATCCATCATCGTCCTTCGTTAGTCTTCCATCGGTTAATCCTCCGTCTGGACCACTTCAGATTGAGAAACCCACGTTTGACTTTATCTTATGCCCTCCTAAGAGCACTATATGTAAAGCTACCTTTAATCCTAGTTCACGTGCCTCCAAGAACTACAACATTGTTGAAGATTTGGCTCAAACACCGTGTGCTATGTCTGCGTTAGAAGTTCTACAACACTGCCCCAATCAACGTAGAACGCTCTTAGCTACTCTTGGCACTGTTGATCCTGAGTCGTTCAACCATATCATGTTTAACCTAGACAATTATGCGTATTGACTCTCCCACCAACTTGATTTCCAAGTTGATGTTGTTATTCACAACCAACAAATACATCGAACTATTCTGGATGAGGGAGCCTCAACTTGTGTCAAGTCTTTGGCATGTTGGAAATGTTTAAAATCACCAGCACTTAACAAATCCCCAATGATGTTACATGCCTTCGATGGGCAAAGTTTTCATCCCCATGGGATTTTACAGTCCCTGCCCATCCAATTGGGTGGAAAAACTGTTACTTTTGATGTCGAGGTGGTCGATGCTCCCCTCGATTACAACTTGTTACTTGGAAGAAGTTGGTTTTATGCTATGACTGTCGTTGCCTCGTCGGTTTTTCGATGTGTCCAATTTCCTCATCAGGGAAAAATTGTCACTGTTGATCAGTTGGATTTCTGCACGATCGATGCTCACGTTCCTGCTACCAACAATATTCCTTTCTTGGGAGACCACAAGATCACGTATGAAAGCATTGGTGTTGGCTTAATGAAATATTCTAGCCTCATGGGTACCTTCCCTACACCGCTTCCACCGACTACACATCATATTTCCACCGTCGATATGATTTCGACCATGGCTTATCAATATTTGGAATCATCTGACCCTTAGATTGTACCTTGTCCGTAGGAATTCGATGCACTAGGTGACACCATGCCACTTAGTCCAGCCAAAATGTCATACGCTACTATCCAATCCACTTCTCCCTCATTGGATGACCAACATCTCTTGGCGCCCGATAGTTCCTCAATGCAATCACGGTTGAGTTCCTTGTTGTTTGCAATCGAATGCATTTCCCCAATTTTTCCTTTTGATGAATCTATTCCAGAAATGCTTCATATTGACAAGTTACCTCAGGATAATAACCATCACCGATCCTCTTTTCTTCCCCCTCGTGAAGAAATTTGGGTAGATATACAATCTATCTCCCCTCCCGACGACGATTTTCTATCACCTCCCATGCCTTCGACTTTTGATGATTTGGATCTGGTAGTTGAAATGGTGATTTCTTCGGTAGCATTATTAAAACCTAATCTCCTTACTCCTATCATGACCCTCGACATTTTTTCCTTCCTAAGTGATTATCTTCCATCCAATGAAGATCTCCTAGAAGCCATGACTGAGTTTTGTCCCTTGACATGGTATCCTTCCATAGCATTATTCTCTTGGAAGCCATGATCAAGAATTAGTCACGAGCATAGTTTCTCTTCTCTGTGGAAAGCTCATTAAAAAATGAAACAGAGGCCCTGAGCATAGTTCTTTTCCTATGTCAAGCTCATTAAAAAATGAAACAGTCACCTCTCTTGAACTTTCTTTTCATCCACCCTTCTCCTTTTTCTCATCTACTAGAGAAATTGGTGACGAACTCAGAGCCGGTGAATGAATTGAAGCTTGGAGGGCATGTATCCAGCCTTTGATGATCATTCTGGAGTTAAGCCACTAGCTTTCAAGCTGGGGGCATACCGAGCTTAGTCTTTGTTCTTTCTCGTGCTCGTAAATACATGAGAATGTATCCGGGTAAAATTTTATCTCTTTTTCGGACCTATATGGATACACGAAAAAGGAACCCCCTGGAGTCTTCTTTAAGCTCTTTTCAGACTCTCTAAACTGTTAGCGTCAGAAGTCACCCGTGGATTGCTTGCAGGAGCAGAGCCCAATGCCCATCATTTTTATGTCACGATTTGTTTAATGGGGTGATCAGATGGGTAAAGACTCAAGAAAATATAGCTTTAACTCAGGGAACTAGGCCTGGTATGTAAAAAGAAAGGGAGGTCTTGATCCAACTTCTGTCAGTAAATGCTTAAAGGGTGGAAGAGAGAAGACTTGTGAGAAGGGTGAGAAAGACTGCCTCTGGCAACAGGCCTTCGGAAGTTTGAGGACGAAAAACTCGGAAGCCAAGATCCTCTTGGTCCAGAGCTTCAAGGAGTTGAGGGGTGACTCGACTAAATCCTTCAATTCCAAGTCATTTCAATGCTGAGAACATCACAAGAACCGATTAGAAACAATGTGACTATTACAGTGATCCAACCTACATCATCCTATAACAGTCACAACTCGACTGGATCCTCCAATTCCGAGTTGTTCTAACACAACAAACAAAGAGATGGAAGGGAAGTTGACATCCATAAAGTAAGAAATCTAAAATTCCTTATACATTAACCAGAGCGACCAGTGCTTCATCAAAACCTTACAATCGAGAGCTTTGATCAACCATTGATCCCTACAAAAAATGGCCAAACTGCCTACATATGCTCTTCCCCATTTCGCCCAGCAGAGGCATCTCCTCAATCACATCTGGCCTGCATTCTACTGTCATATGCTACCTTAATTCTTCATGGCTCACGCCAGGGGGGTAGTTGTGCCCTTAAATGTTGAATTAGCATGTGCAGGCTTCCCTAGTGATTTGGAGACTCGGCATGGCTTCCATGGAAAGAATCAGTACGGAGGACCATCTCGGGTGGACCTTCAGCCGGGACGTCCATATCCTGTAATTAATGAGTGAAGCCAGGATTCAACCACCTTATCTCTTCTTCGTTTATCCTCAATATGGCATCAGGATTTAGATCACATGAATCAGTGCCTGGAGAACACAACGCCCCCTCTCTTGAATCTTAATTAGGCACCTTTGACCTCTCTGTCAAAGTGCTTTTGACGTTTCGGGGTTCGCGGATGAGAAAAGATAAGGATTTTTTTCCTTTAAAGTCGCAATGGGAGAAATGTCGGGAGGGCCTAACCGTCGTCATGTGTTCCCCATTGATTTTATGGCTCTGAACTAACCCGGTAATACTATGGGCCTGAGTTTCGGTGCTTTCGACGCTATCGGGGTTCGGGGTTTCGAAATGTAAAATGGCAAGGAGTACTTACCGCTTGAATTTTCGAATGCCGTCATGAAGTGGATGCGTGTCGCGCGTCCTTCAGATGGACGGCCCAGATAGTATTTTCTATTATAAAGGGGTTGTCCCCCCTTCACTCGCTCGCTTGATATGACCTGGTGCTGAGATCCCAGGCTTAGTTCAAAGGGAGCTTCGGAGTTTCACTGATCGACACTTTCAAGTGCAATGGACGGAGAGCTTCCTGATTCTCGATACCCGATACGCCAACAGGCTGCCACCTGTCCTGGTTGGATCAGACGACCCAAATCTGATTTGAACTATTGGTTCTCCCTCTTGCGCTAAACCTTGGGCAACTCGATAGCTCTGAAAACCCAATGACCGTCGATCTACTTTGTAAATAGATCTTGGATGTTGCCAACGCTATTTTTCCTGCTCGCTTGCCTTGCTACTGGAAAAATAGGGATTCTCCCGTGCTGCACTTGGGCACTTCCTGAGAAACCTGTAGACCTGGGTTATTTTGCGCCTAAGACAAAAATAATCACTAACATTAGGCTCCATGGGAGATAGAGTCGTCCCTGTGATTCTCTAAGAACTCATTCCGCAGCTTCAGTTCCTTGTTGTTGGGCTATGGAGTCAGGCTCAAAACATCCCGCTGCTGAAAATACGGGCCGAAAAATAAAAACAAAACAAACTAAACTTTCATTCTTACAGGAGCTTATTTTTGTACAGTCCTGAGCTAATAAAACACTTTACATGGGCAAGGTGAAATAAAACTTCCACCATAGCCATTCAAGCAGCTTCCTGGATAGAAGCTCCTTCCTTCTGTTGATGATCATTAGTGGATGGCGTAACCGTGATAGTAGAGCGGTTACACTCTTCAACTCCTCCTTATAGGCTGGAGTTGAGATGAAATAGGGTGGCTCCAAGGCATAGGGGAAATTCCACTCCATGTACTTGCAGACAGGGTCATAGAATGAGTGGCAAATTCCAGAAAATGGGCGACAGACACCCTCCTCTGCTACACAGTTGTTCACCTTTGGCCAAATATCTCTGATAAGCATAGGTTGATGGTGGACAATTGACATAGGCTCGCTACTCTCGGGTGGTGGCTGCCCACTGACTGGCTTTGGACAGGAAATATTATGCTCCTCTGGTTCGGTCTCCCCCAGGTCCGATTCGTATTCATCATAAATAGGGACCATGGGGTGGTTCTGTTTGCTGACTGGATCTTCAGTATCTCTATAGTGATCAAAAGTAGGATAAGCTTGTTGCTCATCGTCACTATAATATATATCAAAAAGGGGTTGTCCTTCATTGATATGATTCTCCTCCAGAACAGTGATCCCGTAAAAAAATTGCGTTTTAGAGATAGTGGGACCTACTGGTTCTGGCTGCTCACACGTAATCTTTTTCTCTTTAATCCCAGGTAAACATATATCATGAGAAACCCCCTGGAGAAAAAGAGAGGAAATCGCTTCCACAATAATTTCTTCTTTAAAAACGGAATGGCCTCCGTCCTTAGAAGCAGGGCTGCTAGGAATATCTGCTTCAACCCGATACTCAGGTGAGCCATCTACCATGGACCACATCTGCTCTGCATACTCATAATCACCACAAGAGGCGTGTTGATCTTCATGAAGATCTAAAAGAACATAAGAATCCGATATGATGTTAGATGCTTTTGTTCTGGGGCTAACACAATAAATATTGTCCAACACCTCTATATTTTCACAGCAGATGCTTTCCTCCACAGTAAGGGATTCATCATGGACCTGGTCTTCAGGGCCAGCAGAGGCTTCCTAAAGCGAAGAAAACTCCTCACAACAGTTTTCAAACAAACCATCAGCTGGATAGTAGTCTTTACAAAATGAATTGAAAGCTGTATGAAAACATGTTAAAGAGCGGATGCTTGCAGCAGGAAGAGACCGACACCCTTCAAGAGTAGCTCCCTTCAATGAATACCTGAAGAGCTTAATATGGACATCCTCATGCGTGATATTGTGTCGGTGGATAGCCTCATGGAAGTCCAGTAAATGCTCAGCTGGTTCCTCCCAACTTGTTGCATGAAATTCAAGGAGGAAATCTTCCCATTGGTCTCTATCAAGAAGTGCATTAGGAAAACCAACTATTTGAGAAAAGTCACAGAAAGCAAACCTTTGAGCCAGAATTTTATCCATATCGAACCAGTGGAGTTGCCAATCGATCCTTGGATCATGGATTCACCAGGTGAAAGATACGCAGCTTCAAGTGTGTCTGGTCCTTGTTCACCATCAAAGTCCATATCTTAACATTGTCGTTACCCCAGGAAGCTTCTCAGGCTGAGAAAGAAGCTGCTGAAATCTTCTCGAGA
This sequence comes from Picea glauca, assembly GCA_000966675.3. Lineage (NCBI taxonomy): Eukaryota > Viridiplantae > Streptophyta > Pinopsida > Pinales > Pinaceae > Picea > Picea glauca. The sequence continues at coordinate 1,231,561 of JZKD02S1705265.1, forward strand.
AATCTCTTTAGGGTCAGCTTTCAGGTGTGCTAACAGTAGTCATAGCTGAAATAGTGATGTGGAAACAATGGAGTCGCCACAGTGGAGTCACCAGGTGCACAATAGCAATCTTTAAGGGCTATGATATCTGATGCACCTTTAGAATCAGAGGCTCAATGTCATTCTGCCCAGGGAAAATCTTCAACTTCGTCCCCGACAATGGCGCCATAAATGTTAGCGTCAGAAGTCACTCTTGGATTGCTTGCAGGAGCAGAGCCCAACGCCCATCAGTTTTATGTCACGATTTGTTTAATGGGGTGATTAGATGGGTAAAGACTCAAGAAAATATAGCTTTAACTCAGGGAACTGGGCTTGGTATGTAGAAAGCAAGGGAGGTCTTGATCCAACTTCTGTTAGTAAATGCTTAAAGGGTGGAAGAGAGAAGACTTGTGAGAAGGGTGAGCAAGACTGCGTCGAGAAACAGACCTTCAGAAGATTGAGGATGAAAAACTCAGAAGCCAAGATCCTCTTGGTCCAGAGCTTCAAGGAGCTTAGGGGTGACTCGATTGAATCCTTCAATTCCAAGTCATTTCAATGCTAAGAACATCACAAGAACCAATTAGAAACAATGTGACTATTACAGTGATCCAACCTACATCATCCTATAGCAGTCACAACTCGACTGGATCCTCCAATTCTGAGTTGTTCTAACACAGCAAACAAAGAGATGGAAGGGAATTTGACATCCATAAAGTAAGAAATCTCAAATACCTTATACATTAACCAGAGAGACCAACGCTTCATCAAAACCTTACAATCGGGAGCTTTGCTCAACCATCGATCCCTACAAAAAATGGCCAAAATGCCTACATGTGCTCTTCCCCATTTCGCCCAACAGAGGCATCTCCTCAATCACATCTGGCCTGCATTCTACTATCATACGCTACCTTAATTCTTCATGGCTCACACCAGGGGGGTAGCTGATCCCTTAAATGTTGAATTGGCATGTGAAGGCATCCCTGGAGAGTTGGAGACTCGGTGCGGCTTCCATGGAAAGAATCAGTATGGAGGACCATCTCGAGTGGACCTTCAGCTAGGACGTCTGTATCCTGTAATTAATGAGTGAAGCTAGGCTTCAACCACCTTATCTCTTCTTCGTTTATCCTCAAGCTAGCATCGGGATTTAGGTCACATGAATCAGTGCCTGGAGAACACAACGCCCCCTCTCTTGAATCTTAATTAGGCGCCTTTGACCTCTCTGTCAGAGTGCTTTTGGTTTTTCTGGGTTCGCGGATGAGAAAGGATTAGGATTTTTCTCCTTTAAAGTCAGGATGGGAAAAATGTCAGGAGGGCCTAACGGTCGCCACGTGTTCCCCACTGATTTGACATCTCTGAACTAACGTGGTAATACTGTGGGCCCAAGTTTCGGTGCTTTCGACGCTATCGGGGTTCGGGGTTTCAAAATGTAAAATGGTGAGGAGTGCTTACCGCTTGAATTCCTGAATGTCATCATGACGTGGATGCGTTCTGCGCGTCCTTCAGATGGACGGCCCAGATAGTATTTTGTATTATAAAGGGGTTGTCCCCCCTTCACCCGCTCGCTTGATATGACTTGGTGCTGAGATCCTGGGCTTAGTTCGAAGGGAGCTTTAGAGTTTTGTTGATCGACACTTTCAAGTGCAATGGATGGAGAGCTTCCTGATTCCCCATACCCGATACGCCGACAGGCTGCCACCTGTCCTGGTTGGATCGGACGACCCAAATATGATTTGACCTATTGGTGCTCCCTCTCGCGCTAAACCTTGGGCAACTCGGTAGCTCCGAAAACCCGATGACCGTCTATCTCCTTTGTAAATAGATCCTGGATGCTGCCAATGCTATTTTTACCACTCGCTTGCCTTGCTACCGGAAAAATAGGGATTCTCCCGCGCTGTGCTTGGGCACTTCCTGAGCAACCTGTAGACCTAGGTGCTTTTGCGCCTAAGACAAAAATAATCGCTAACATAAACATGAAAAGATTGCTGAGTGATCTTGCTTCCTTTCCCACTTGTTAAAAGGTCTGAAAGGGCGTCTTTCAAGTGATAATTTATCTCTTTTTCAGCCTCATGAGACTAACATTACGAAAAAGGACAACATTGGAGTCATCTTTAAGTTCTTTTCAGACTCTCTAAACATGAAAAGATTGTCGAGGGACCTTGCTCTCTTCATGCTCGTTAAAGTATTTGAAGAAAACATCTGTTGAGCGATAGTTTATCTGTTTTTTGGTCTCATCAGACTACTTTACGAAAAAGGAACTGAGAGAGTTCTCTTTTAAGTGTTTTTCAGACCCTATAATCATGAAAAACCTTCGAGTTTACCTTCTCTAGACTCGTTAAACATCATACATTGAAGGACCCATACGGGAGAGAACCCTTACTTCTTCCAGTTCGTTAAACAAAGGAAGATGAACTTACCAAAGGTGAGTTATATCGAGCATGTGTTATCCTCCTTGAGCTTGTTAAATCAAAAAGAGGTACTCGTCTATCTGGATGGGGGAAAAAAATTGAAAGAAGCAAGCCAAGCAATTTTTTGAAGACATTACCAAGTAACTCTTAGAGTCTCCCTTGAACACAACACTTTATCTTAATCCGCTGAACCTCTGCACTGAACCAATCCTCTGAGTTTTTCTTACTCCTTTGGGTCACCCGACGAAAGTCACAGTATCCATTGCATCATCGTGTTTTGGTTTTTTTCATGTTTCTGCTATTGTGCCTTAGTGTTCAAGGGAAGTATCCACCTCGAGATTCAGCCATCACAAATATCTTGTCTCAATACCCTTGTCAGTCCATCTTTATTTGATCTACCAATTACATCTTTGTGTCCATTTCATGTCGTTGATGGGGGATACATCAAGGACCTCCTTCGATGAGTCTATTCCTGTCGACTTCAACACATTATCCAGGGACTAGACTTAGAAACCAATTAGTACTTTGGGACATGCATGCCTCAATGGTAGGCCTCCTCACATTCGACATTGGGTTTACATCATTGAACTCTAATTGAATGATTCCACAGATGTTCGACTTCAGCTCATCCATTCACATTTGTTGGAATTTACTAGGGTATCTTGGGAATCATTGACATTAATGATGATTTCCTTCACGCTTGTTAACGGTTTACATCATTGACTGGTAATCAAGTGGCATCTGCCATGTTTGACATCAGTACATCTATTCACATGGTTAGATTCATACTACATTGGGATCGGTAAGAAGACCCTAGGTTGAGTCATCACTCTTATATGTACTTTGCCCAGGTTGCGAAGGAGTTTCTCTTGAACAATGACACATATACTGTTACATAGATCCACTTTGTATTGGTCATGGCTATGTCTTGTCATCTTGTAGATCCATTGTGTATTCTTTGTGGCTACGATCAGGTCAGGTCATAGGAGTATAGATTCACACTGTATCCTCGGTGGCTATACCTTTTATTAATACAATTATGGATCCGCAGTGTATTTTATGGCAGCCATATCTTGCAAGTCTTTATCATCCAAGCATAGGTATGCCTACCTTGGGTTTGAAACATGTCATAATATTTTTTGGATGTTTGTGTGCAGCTTCTGTCAGGTTCTCTGCATCTATACCCTTGCTTGAAAGTCTACAAAGAATTTCAGTTATCAGTTCCCGTCTTCTAACTTCATACTTTGGGGGGCAATCTGTTACACATAAAAAATACTCACTTTGATAGTGTCGCAAGTGTTGTCATTAAAAGTGTCTCAAGTGTCACATTTTGGTCGCAAGTGTCACAAATGTTAGAAAAAGTATACTGCCATAATTCCTATGCCGTGCTTATAACGACCTCAGAAGGACATTTGAAACAACTCAAACATTTGATTTGGAAGAAGAGGAATGGTTAACTGGGTTTATGAACCTCTTGCCATTTGAAAGAACCACTAAAATTGAGTTTTTAGAGGAGAGAGCTCCCCTATACCTCTCTCAGGAGTACTGGCGCCCCCCTATAGACTATCTGGGAGTGTTATAACACTCTGTCTACCCTTTTTGAGGAGTGTTGCTGCTGTGTTGACGGGCGAAAATGAACGCTCGCCAACTGGAAGAGTGGATCCGGTCCGGAGTTGTCTAAATAACCCAAGCCGTTTGGGATGATCCACCTTGACGGGTTTAGCGGCTTCATTGGCCGATCTAATTCCTAGGAAAACAAAAGAAAACTACACTAAGGAACTAATCTAAATGAAAACAATAACAATTAAAGCAAACTATAAACAAATTTGAAATATATATATATATACAGTCTACTGTCTAATAATATACAATAATAATCCTATGAAATCAAATGTTCAATTGTTAACATAATTAAATCTTAATCACAAATGTACAATATTTACAAATTACAAATTTTAACTCAAAAACCTGAAAAACCCATTTGTAAACTGCCCTATGACAACAAAACTATTGTTTTTTTATTTTTATAGTTTTATAATAAAGAAATTAAATAGAAACTATCTATGCTAAACAACTAAAATAATAACTCTAACTATAAATCTGAACTATATATATCTATCTAAACTACTTAAATAACACTAATAAATTAACTATTAAATAACAAATAGCAAACTGACATGAAGTAACGCTTCAGGTTTGTCCTGCATGCAATAGTTGATTTAGTTGTTCGGTGGGAGGAAACCCGCACCAGATTCTTTAAAAACTTCTCGTAAATGGGAAGCAGCTGTGCTCTTCAAATATAAATGACAGGACAAACAAGACATAAAAAATTACAGCAATCTTATAATTTACAAATCGTCGCAGCTAGATAAATCCATGTGCCAGATTTGTACAGATCAGTTCAATTAACGAAGAAGATAAACCTTTATTCATTAAATTGAAACGAAGTAATTGCTGTATTAAAAAAAAGAAATAAGATACATCAGATATGGATAACACATAAACCAAATCACATCTACCTGCAATGAGTTACGATAGCTAAAGTAGTCGATAATTAATTGCAAACTGATATGAAGAAAACTTGAAATAAAAGTTTGATATATTGAAAGCTAAAGTTGTTACAAGACATCAACTTTCATCCTAGTCTGTATTATAAATCCATAGTTTGGTTCTCCCAACAGTGATGATGATGGGTTCATTACAAAAAATAAATGAGTTTATAAAGACCACATGGTAAAACATCCCTGTGGGAATTATCAAAACAAATTACAAAACATCTGGGAATAATCTCCCAAGTCCCTATTTTTGCCCATGACTAACAACTGAAAAATATATCTAAACTGCTACATCATGTGCCATTTTCCAATAAAATTCGTAGGTACCTGTAAGTAAACAAGAATACAGAAGTTTAGATATTGTTTTACTGATAAAATTAACAAAAATCTAAATTTTAAGACTAGCTACAAAATCTTGTGATTCTATAGCAGGTCTAATTTGAACATAGAATCATTTTAAAATCAATCCAAAAATTAATAGAATTATATTCGACTTATTAAACCAAATCTCTAATTACTAATTCCAAACAGAGTGAATCATTCATGCCACACCAAACCAAATTTGTAAGTGAATTGAAACAAACGAAATCGTGGTTTCTTAACTGAATGGTGACAGGAATACATGCAAAATGTCAAACATTTGTTATTACCAATTGGGAGAAAATAGAATCGATTGACGGTTGGGGAACCAATGAAATCATCTCTTGAACCAATTTCAAAACAGACTATAATCGATTTAGCCGAGTCTTTCATACGAATTCAATAGAGACAAAATATGTCAATATGAACTTAACATAATCGTTTTTCAAAAACTAACAGAGCAGTATCAAATCTATCTTTGATAACAATCCAACTCATACAAGTAATTATGCTAACTCAAGGCACGCAACAATCATTTTCAAATTAAATCAAATAGGAACAAAAACAAACAAATCGTTTATACTAATCTGAGAACAATAAAATCGGATTAACCAAATCATAGCTGTGTCCGAGATTAGCAAACAAATCTTCTGTACATGATTTATAACGATATCATTTTTGGTAAAACGAAAATAACAGAGTCGTTTTGAATCTATCAAAACAAACAGAGCTATTGAAAGAAAATCCAATCGATTATATTAATTCAAACCAACTCATAAAACAAAATTAATATTGAAATTCATACCTGGGCAGTAAGAAAATGCTTCGATCATGATAACTTTGAATTGACAAAGGTCGTTTTTGCCTCGACGTTTCTGAAGACAATTGAACCGGTGGTCTTTTGTTTCTTCTTATTGGCTTGAAGCCTGTCTCTCTCTTTTGACAGCACTGTAACTTGTTCCTCTAAGGATTTGATCTTAGACTGCAACAGGGGAATGTCGGTGTAATAACATTCAAGCTAGGCATTACATTGTGTACACGATGGTTGATCGGCATTTGGCATCACAAGCGAGGGTTTGTTCAAGTTACCAGGGGTTTCACTGTGCAGCTTGATTCTCGGGTAGTTAGGGTCATTTTTGAGGCATGGAGGTAAGTTAGAAACTAAGTCATAGGGTTCCTTAGGGAAGAGGCCATGAGAATAGGGATATTCTTCGTCTAGGAAACGCTCAATATCAGAGTCCGAGTCCTCGCTCAACACTATTGGATTTTGATCAACATTTTTCTTGGGCTTGTTCCTGGCACATCTGGATATCCATCGTGCATTTTTATTCCCTTTACTATTGACACCAGTAGTATCACTCTTACCTTTCTTCCTCACAGGCCTTTTGACGACCTTGGTATTTTTTTAGCATACGGGTTGGCCATGGTATTAGGTAGGTCCATGTCGGGGAAATCCGAGGGTTTGACAGGGGGTAGAAGGATGTGAAGTGGCACATCTGGTCCAACCAGAGTTTGAGTAACCACCACCTTGTCGACTTGAGTAGACTCGGGAGTGGCAAAGCCATTCCTAGATAGGAAGGCTTTCCAACTATCGCCACTGAGGCTCAAATGGTGGACGATAATGAGTTTGATCAAGCAGTTATGGAAAAGGCTGCTATCAGCCTTCTCACGCTTGAATCTTTTGGACATCTTGTACAGACTACGCAAAAGATAATGTGGCATATTCAGAGGATAGCCTATAAAATTCATCAACAACCGAAGATGATACAGAAATACCAAGCCATACCGGCCTTCACAGGTCACAAACTGTTTAACAATTACTAAAAGATCGTGCCACCTGGGTTTGAGGGTAGTGATAGGCATACCTCTATCACAGGAAACAATCTTCCTTGATGTGAATAGGAGCGGCCACGACACCTCGTCTACTTTGGAATTTTTAAACCACCTTTGCCCTGTAGCTGGTAGTCCTGTAGCCAAGCTTAAGAATTCCTCATTCAGCTCGAGCTGTATGTCTCCGACCTTAGCCCTGCATCCGTCGAAGGTGAGGGTGAATTGTTGGGAAACCGAAAGGTTGAAACCCTCAAACCTTTGGATAAACACCAGCCAACCACCATTTTCCAAATCTTGACGATCATTTTCGAACAACAGGAGTGTTTGGCTACCATTTGTCTCTATGTGCACCACAGGTGCCATAGACGGGGGCACATAGTGAGCAGGGTGAACGTACAAGGGTTTGGTCAGGGTAAACACAGGATCGAATAGCTCACAGGCTTCCCCGAAAACCAACAAAGGTTACCCGGGATAGGAGGGAGGCATTAATGCCCAAGTGTGCGAGGGTGGTGGAGCTAGATCAGTCCATGCAAAACAGTCATATCCAAAGTACAACTGACGGCGCATATGGTGATTCAAACTGCAATGTTAATAAAACAACCAATGAAAACTATGATGAGTCGACTCGGGTGTTTGCGTAAGAATAGTGTTTGCATAGTGTTAAAATCAAAACAATATTTCGAATAAGGATTCGACCATAACACTTATGTGTTGTATGAAATGATTACACCAAGGGTCTAACCACAACGTCAATGTTTTCATGAAACCATTGTGTCAAGGAAATCGATGAAAGACTATAGAACATCAAACCACCAATGTATTAAGGACTTAATGACAGTCATTATAATATCATCACAATCTTATAAAAATGAAATCATATTAACAACAAAAGAATGCCAAATGAGTAAAGATCTTGGTATCTTGCCAACTGTGCGACTGTAATTAAATTGGAAATGCAATGAACACATAGACAAGAGTAACCAAAATAATCCAGTGATGATTTTAATGTGACTTCGAAATCAAGGTTTTCACACTTGCAGTCGTGAAAATGAGAACAAAGGCAGGTGCGCAAATGCGCAAAACAATAGTGTTGTTTTATTCGAGGATTGCGATGAAAGTCAAGGGTTACAAAACACTGGTGTAGGCAGCTTATAAGGATAGGATAAAAATGAGAAATGGATACCAACATGTTGTTAGGATTTTTGGCGCCCCCCTGTGCATTGTTAGGGAGTGTTATAGCGCTTTGATGCCCTTTTTGGGGGAGCACTACCTATTCTGGGGAAAAAATGGTTTGATGAGAAGAATGAGGAAAAGATCTCTTCAATATCTAAAGGTAGTTGGATTCGAATCCTTGGTCAAGCCATGATCTTAGGGAAGATCCCTAACTGAAGGAGGAAAATCCTCAACTTACCCCAAAGATATCTCAAATGGTTGGGCCTCTCTAAACTTATTTAAGCAAGCCCTCTCATGGTGAAAAGGGGGAATGATTGAAGGCATGAAACCTATGATCGCATAGGAAAAAAATAGTGAAGTGGAGGAGAATAATTAGTGAAGTTATTGTCATTTTGATCATGGGTCTTTTAAAGAAAGGGTTAGACAAGGAGGACTTGATGAAGCTGCTGCACTCACATCTACGGTTGTAAGTTCCCTTCGTTGTTGTTCGCATTAATATGATATTCTTGGCCTGTTTCTTTCTAGTTTGTGCTTAATCTCACATGAACTTGTCTATAATAGATAGATCTATTTCAAACTAATCTCAATAGAGTAGGAAGTGGTTGTACTTTTGTTTGTCTATAGGGCTTAACGAAGAGAGAAATATTGGAGCTCAACTCGAACCATGCAAGGACAAACTCTGGTAAAAAGGTACTTCTTTTCTCCTTCCTCCTCATATGTTAGTTTATCTAGATCTAAAAGGAAGTCAGTGAACATGATAAGCATCTTCTATCTTAACAGTTAAGAGTCTAGCTCTCAAGAGGAGATCTACCTGTCCGCAGGGAGATTTTCCTTCAATAGAAAAGTGTGACAGAAAAAATACGGCAGAAAGGTGCGGTGGGAAAATTACAGTAGGAAAAGTGCGACAGAAAAACCGTGACAGAAAAAGTCCGGCAGGAAAATCACGGTAGGAAAAGTGTGGCAGAAAAACAACGGAGAAAAAGTGCGGAAAAAAATTGCGGTGGAAAAATCGCAGAAGCAGAACCCTACAAGAAGAAAAAGGTATGGTTTTCATATGTGTAGTGTTAAACTTATGAATCTAGTTGAGGGTGTTCCTTGTAAATCCATTGGATACCCTCTTGCAAGTTTAGGGCTTGTACTAGAATGGTTTTGAGGAAGATCTATTGAAGTATATTGTCAGTGCACTTAGATTGATTTATTGGCATATCTTGTGGTGCATTGTGAGAGACACTTGTTAGTGGTATTGGTATATTATTGGCTTATGAATGATACATCCTTGAGGCTACATAAAATTGAGGTTATGGTACATAGTTTGATGTAAGGGTTTATGGTATTTGGTTATGGATAGCGTGATGTATTTCTAGAGAAATTTTGATGGTTGAGGTACATGTTGGGTACATGGTTGAGACAAGTAGTTGATGAGTTGACACATACATGAGGTGCATAGTTGATGATGTTGGTACATCATGATGAGTCACAGTTGATGTGTAGTTGATGCATGATTGGTACATATTCGGTGCATGGTTGATGCACTCTTTGATGCTAAAGGTTGAGGTACAAGTTGGTGCATGGTTGATGCACTTGTTTATGGTACAAGTTGATTACAGGGTGTTTGGTACATGTTCTTACAAGTTGTTTTGTGCAGGTTGATTGGTACAGGTCTACAATGGTATATCTCACAGTGATAGTGTGGCAGTGGTTCCATCATTCTACTTATATTTCAGGGAGGTTGGATGGGGAAAGGACATGTGGTTGTAGCCACCTTCTGGTTGTAGCTGAAGAACATAGGGAGTTGTAGCCTCCTTCTGGTTGTAGCTAGAGAATTGGGGAGTTGTAGCTTCCCTTAGATTGTAGCTTGAGAAACTAGGGGGTTGGAGCCTCCTTCCAGTTGCAGCTGGAAAAAAAAGGAAGTTGGTGCTTCTAATGAATGTAATTCTTAAAGACATATACGAAAAAGCATTATGTGGTTTTCTCTTGCTTTGGGTTTCCACATAAAACACTGGTGTATTGTGTATGTGTCTAATTGCTCATTTTTTCATTGTTTATTTACTCTACAACTATTGGATGATAATGATACATTGATATGAAACTTGCATTTTATGGTTAAAAAGGATTAAATTTCTCTATTATTGATTCACCTCCCCTCTCAATAATACAACAATTGGTATCAGAGCCAGTTCTTTGAGGAAATAGTTTAACCACTGGAAGGATATTATGGATTATTTTGAGAATGGAGTACCAATGTTTAATGGTCATAATGGTTTTAGGTATGGGATGTGGAGCAGAATGACGAAAGTATTTTTACAAGAACATGTACATTATATTTGGTTATCGGTTGTTACAGGATATGATAGATCAAAAATGGAAAATATTGCAGCCAAGAAGGAATTGAAGAAGAATAACAAAATAGTAATGGATTTCATCTGGGAAGGATTACCTAATCCAGTAAGAGAAAAGGTTGGTAAATGTTCATCAACCAAAGAAATTTGGGATAAGTTACATGAAATATATCCTTCACCCATCACAGATTCAGAAAATGCCAAAGAATATGCAGATACAGATCAAGAATAATTATGTTCACCATGTCAAATAGATTAAGAAGATTAAGAGTACATAATCACCAGAGGTATGTTGTTTTGTTTTAATTGTGAAAAATGTGGACATCTTGAAATAGAATGCCATGAAGGAAATGAGAAAAAAAAACTAATTGAAAAGGAAGGCCATTATGAAGCAGAATTGATTAGTGCTTTAGATGAACTAAGAGAAGAAAACAAGTCACTCAAGAAAGAATTG
>JZKD02S1705265.1:1295485-1306402 GCA_000966675.3 Picea glauca
CATCAAGGACAATACATATTATATTACATAAATCATCAATCAATCAATCCTTTGACATCAATCAATCACTTGAAATCAATCAATGACATCAATCAATCAAACCATTGGCATCAATCACAACATGATCCAACACTTCTTCCATAAATTCTTCCAAAAATGTCCCACGAACTTGGTGTCTCGATCTGAAACTATACTTCTTGGTAAGCCGTGAAGTCTGACAACTTCTTTGAAAAACAGGTTTGCAATGTGAGTTGCGTCGCTGGTTTTCTGGCAAGGTATAAAATCTACCATCTTTGAAAATCTGTCTACCACCACAAATATTGAATCAAATCATTTTTGTGTCCTTGGTAGCCCCAACACAAAATCCATGCTCACTATATCCCATTGCCTTTCATGTATGGATAATGGCTGGTATAACCCTGTGTTTTGTCTTTTTCCCTTCATGTGTTGACAAATTCTACATTTGTCCACAAATATTTTTACATTTTTCCTCATCCCTGGCCAAAAATACAAGCCATTCAACTTTGAGAATGTCTTATCATGACCGAAATGTCCGGCCAATCCCCCACTATGTTTTTCTTTCAACAGATTCTCCCTCGTGGAGCATTTTGGAATACATAATTGATTGCCTCTGAATAACAATCCATCCTGGATCATATATTCAGTCCATCGACTTCTGTCCCTGAGAATTGGATTCTCAGATGCCTCATACGCCTCTTTGAAATTTGGATCATCTCTATACATGTCCTTGAGGTCATCAAAACCCAATGTTTTGACTCTGAATTCCCGCATCAACAAACATTTCCTTCTCAAAGCATCAACAACTTTGTTAGCAGTTCTAGAAATATATTTAATTACAAAAGTAAAATTTTGCATATATTCAACCCATTTTGCATGCTTTTGGTTCAGCTTGTCCTATTGAGTCACGAAGTGTAAAGCATGATTATCACTGTACAAAACAAACTCTTTAGGAACCAAATAGTTCCTCCACTTCTTTAGTGCATGTATGACTACATAAAATTCTTTGTCATATGTTGAATATTTAATCTTTGATTCATTCAGTTTCTCACTGAAGTATGTGATCGGTCTATCGTCTTGGCTCAAGACTGCTCCAATTGAAAATTTGCTTACATCACACTTGACCTGAAATGTCTTACTGAAATCTAGCAACACCAGAATTGGTTGTTCAATAATCTTCCTTTTCAACAAATTGAAACTTTTCTCTGCTTCTTGTGTCCAGTGAAAAGATTTATGTCTTTTCTTCACCGTTTCCATCATTGGTGCGCTAATTCCACTGAAATTTCTGATAAATTTCTTGTAGAAACTAGCCAATCCATGAAATCTTCTAACTTCAAATATACTCTTTGGCGATGGCCAATTCTTAATTTCCTCTACCTTATCTGGATCCATTTTCATCTCATCTGCGGAGGTAACAAAAACCAAATAAATGAGTTTTGTCCTCATAAATGTTGATTTCTTCATATTTATCAGCAACTTTTCTTGCTGTAATCTCCTCATCACTGTGGCTTATCCCCGAACTCTCTGTCTCCTATACCTTCCGGAACCTGAAATTCCGAAATGGTTTTTTTTCTCCCGGGATTTCAGAACTTGAACCACCTTTCAACAACCCCCTCTATTTCAGGTTTTCAGGTATCGAGAGTTCGAAACTCTCGACCCTAACCTTGTGTTACTATGAACCCCGAATTCTCAAACCCCAATTTTCCAAAATGTCGAAACGCACTTCCACAATTTCCTTCACGTTTTGTGATTTTGGTATTTCTGATGTGGAGTGCTCTGCTCCTTGTCCATGGGAATGCCAAAAACCTGATTCCCGAAATCCTGACAAATATTCTATCACGACATCTAATTTCGAAATTCCCTCCCTGCTGAGTCCTGATCACTCGTCCTTGGGACTTCCAAAACTTCGAACCACGAAGTTCCAAAATTCTGAACTTGTCACTCCTTGACTTCGCACAGGAAACCTCCTTTCACATTTCGGGAACTTGATTAGCCAAGGTTTTGGCTTACACTTCGGAGTCCCGAACTCTAAATTCCCGAAATGATATGATGACCTGAACAGATCACGATCAACGATCCACATTGACTCTACCTTTCGAAGGTGGATTCGTCCAACTCTTTACTCCTCTACAACTTCTGCAGATCCTACGGTCCTTTCTAATTTGGGAGTTCTCTTCTGAGAATTCAGACCGTTCAATCTCTCCTCAAAGAACCTTCTGCTCAAATCAAACCTGCAATCCTTCTCTAGGATTTAGCCCCTGCACAACTATTGGCACTTCCTGTCTTTCTCTCGAATGATTCAAAGGCCCTAAACCTCCTCAGCTTCCTTTCGCAACTCAAGTCTCCTAGAAGACTTCTGCACGCACTCCTTGCGTCAGCTCTTCAAATATTCTTGAATATTTGAATCTCTTGACTCTTTGCAACTCTACAACAGTAGTCCTTCAATCTCTCAACCTTAGTCTATATGTTCTAAGGTCTTGACTAGCCTGTGCACATCTTGCACGGCTTTTGTGTTTGTCTTGCACTTCAGTTGAAATGAGAACAACAGTATCCCTCCTAAGCTTTCAGAGGCAAACTCTAAATTCTGTTAATGCACTCCTTGTGGACGCTTCATTGCACTCCTTGCAGGAACTCTTACTCAAGAAGAGAAACAATTGAAACTCATTCCCTTACTCTCTCAGACTTCAAATACTTAACATGAAATCATACATACATACCATAAAATCAAATGCATAATAGAAAGAGTAAAACAACCATAAGCATAGCATTCAACATGTATACACAGAAAGTATTAGAACACCATGAGTTTGAATCAAAGCTTCATATATTAATCTCAGAACTTATGTACATGGATTCTTCTCTGCTACTCTATGTTTCTCCTCTATGCAAATGTACTTAATCTTACCATCTCTCACTGACTGATACAATGATACAAAGATGAGGGTGTCTATAGTCGTTTTCCCTCCAGCTCCTAAAACTATCTAATCTAGAATTTTAAATCTACCTATTTTCATTAACTATGCATAAATGCTTCTACATCCTACAGATGAGAGAAAATCGCTCGAGATCTGTTTACAATATGGAAGTACACATTCTTAATTATTTCATTATTGTCTGCGCATCCAAACTTTCAAAAACATTTCAAAAATTTTCAACATGTGCCAAAAATGTGATGGCGCTCATCGCAGCTATCTTCCACCTCCACACTTGCTTGCTACTGACGATGCTCTTGTATCACATGATTTCATGTAGCACAAAAGGAATCACAAAAGGAAAAGTGTAGCAGGAAAAATGTGGAAGAAAAAATTTAGCAGGAAAAGGGGGGCAGAAAAAGTGGGGCAAGAAAACGGCGGCAAGAAAAGTGCGGCAGAAAAAGTGTGGCAGAAAAATCGCAGCAGGAAAACTGTGGCAAAAAAAGTGCAGTAGGAAAAGTGCAGCAGAAAAAGTGTGGCAAGAAAATCGTGGCAGGAAAAGTGCAATAGGAAAATCATGGTAGGAAAAGAGTGACAGAAAAACTATGGCAGAAAAAGTGCGGCAGAAAAACCGCGGAAAGAAAAGTGTGGAAGAAAAACCGTGGCAGAAAAAGTGCAGCAGGAAAAGTGCGGCATAAAAACCATGGTAGAAAAATCACGACAGTAGAATGCTACAAGAAGAAAAAGGTATGGTTTTCATATCTGTAGTGTTGAACTTATGAATCTAGTTGAGGTTTTTCCTTGTAAATATGTTGGATGCCCTCTTGGAAGTTTAGGGCTTGTTGTAGAATGGTTTTGAGGAAGATCTATTGAAGTATATTGTCAGTGCACTTAATTTGATTTATTGGCATATATTGTGGTGCATTGTGAGAGACAATTGTTAGTGGTATTGGTATATGATTTTCTTATGAATGATACATCCTTGAGGCTACATAAAAGTGAGGTTATGGTAGATAGTTTGATGTAAGGTTTTATGGTATTTTGTTATGGATAGCGTGATGTATTGCTAGAGAACTTTTGATGGTTGAGGTACATGTTGGGTACATGGTTGAGACAAGTAGTTGATGAGTTGGCACATACATGAGGTGTATAGTTGATGATGTTGGTACATCTTGATGAGTCATAGTTGATGTGTAGTTGATGCATGATTGGAAAATATTTGGTGCATGGTTGATCCACTCTTTGATGGTATAGGTTGAGGTATAGGTTGGTACATGGTTGATGCACTTGTTTATGGTAGAGGTTGATTACAGATGGTTTGGTACAGGTTGTTACAGGTTGATTGGTATAGGTTTACAATGGTATATCTCACAATGATAGTGTGGTAGTGGTTCCATCATTCTACTTATATTTCAGGGAGGTTGGAAGGGACAAGGACAGGTGGTTGTAGTCAGAGAACATAGGGGGTTGTAGCCTCCTTCTGGTTGCAGCCAGAGAATTGGGGAGTTGTAGCTTCCCTTAGGTTGTAGCCTGAGAAACTAGGGGGTTGGATCCTCCTTCCAGTTGTAGATGGAAAACAAAGGAACCTAGTTCTTCCAATGAATGTAATTTTTAAAGACATATAAGAAAAAACATTCTTTGGTTTTCTCCTGCTTTGGTTTTCCACGTAAAACACTGGTCTACTGTGTATGTGTGTGATTGTTGATTTGTTCATTGTTTATTTACTCTACAACTATTGGATGATAATGATACATTGATATAACACTTGCATTTTATGGTGAAAAAGGATTAAATTTCTCCATTACTGATTTACCCCCCCTCTCAGTAATCCAATAGAATATGCTTTTTTTTTACTTTTTTCAAATTTTTGTTTGATTAACATTTTAATTAAGCCTTTCCTATTCATAAAAGGGTTACTCAACTAATGTCTATATAACTTTTCAACGCTTTGATCAATTATTTTTTAACTATATAGAACTCCTATATAAGTTTATCATCGTCTAAAATGGTACATTCAATCTTATTTATGTTTAGATCATGATGCAAACCTAATTTTGAACTTGAGCATTTGATTATTTGAGAACATACTCTATCCCACATTAGAAAAGGGGAAGTTTCTAAATTTTCTTTGATTGCATTCCTTGCCTTCTTATCCAAGAATGGCGTAATATGGAGATTTTTGTTTTCTGCATACAACGAAGTAAATTCTTTCTTGGGGTATTTCCAAACTCTTAACTAATTTCTTACTAACCACAAAAACCAACATTTGTAGATTTACAAATAAACTATGTATGTGCATGATCTCACTTATGTTTTGATCATGATGAAGGAATATTTCAAAGAGCATTTGATTATATGTAATATGAATACATCCCATGTAGAAATATGAAATATTTAAATGGTTTTTGAAGAATGACTTAATATATGTGCAGATTTATGTTTTCTGCATGTACATGAAAGATTGTATGAAAACATATATTCCACCGCAAAAAGAGGAGATAAGTATTTTCTTGGAAGAATGGTTTTAAATATGGAGATTTGTGAACTTTCATAGATATAAGTATTTTCTTGGAAGTGTGGCTTAATATGGAGGTTTGTGAGTCCTTTAATTTGAAAGTGAATGAGAACATTTATTCCACTGCAGAAGAGGAGATAAGTATTTTACTAGAAGAATGGCTTAATATGGAGATTTGTGAACTTTCTACATACACAAGTGAATTTATTTTCAGGGTATTATCTAACTCTGAACACTAAAACTGGTTACCAAATACACAATTTTTCTCTTTAAAAATTTGCTAGATAAGATCTTACATTGTTTAGATCATGTAGGAAATGTTTAAAGAGCATTTGATTATAAAATTAAATTAAATATTTGTGCAAAGAATGGATTAATATGGAGAGTAACTATTTTGGAAGTTTTGGAACTTCCTAATGTAAGTTTGGTTTAAACAAAATGCCAAAAAAGTATAATAAAAAGAGAGCAATAATCTTAAATCTGTGGAACTTTGGTTGGGTATGTTATTCTTTCTTATTGCTTATTTAATATTTATTTAAATATCTTTAGAATATTTTCTAATAAAGTATATATGCTAATATGTGTTATTGGTTTTTCTTTTTATTGTTACACATGTTAACATTATTTGGTGGAAAAGGAGCACATGGATGTTGGAAGATGAAACTTGAACACTTTTTGTATGTATGTCATTTTTCTTTAATCACAATTTGTTTATTTATCTAAAATGGTATGTGTAAATTTTATTTTAAATTTGTAGATATATTTTATTTTAAATTTTAAATTTTAAATTCAAGAAATGGTTTCTTTTGCAGAGGTATGAAGAGATCTATCTTCACAATGGCTTAGAGTCAATAATTTTGGAGTTAAATGTTTTGATTGCCTCTTAGTTTTTGTTATTATCCTAAAATCGTTGTGGCACCTATGTATTTGGCAGTGTAACTATGCGAACTTTCATTATATATATATATATATATATATATATATATATATATATATATATATATATATATTTTTTGGTACTTTTAAATATCAATTTATTGTTTCATCTTTGATTTCTCTTATATTGTTTATGATGTTGGAAGGAAAGTTTGTGTTCTATGACAGTGTGTTGAAATTAAAAATGTTTTATTTCATTTCATTTATAAACAATCAAGTAGCTTATAATTTTAATTTTGTTTGATTTGCAAATATGGTTGAACAGTCAAACATATTGAATTATTATAGTTTTTGTTCTATTTGTAGATATTTTTATAAGTTGAAGGGTTCATAGTGTCATCATAGGGTTTATAGGGTTGAAGAGTTGTAGATATAAGTATTTGATGTTGGACATATTGTCATTGATGCATTGTCATTGATGTCAACAGTCGATGATGCACATGAAACTCAGAAGGGAAAGCACATTGCAGAAATGTGACCAGGATTGAAATCCCCACAGGAAAAACCAAGATCGTTGGATACACAAGCATCAGATCAAGGGAAGCGATTGATTGTGGTGAGTAAATGGAGAATTAAACTACACATTATTTCCAATCCTGCAATTAGTCTAGACCGCCAGATATCATCAATTCAAAGATCGATGATTGTGGTTGATCCACCAACAATCGCACAACTTTAATTGTGGAGTTTTGGTGATGAGATAAACCACGTGCAAGTTATGGTTACGCAATCCAAATCGGCCATTGAATCAAGTTGAATGGAAAGATAGAGTAATTCATGGACCATATATCAAGGAAGTGACATACACATGGTCAGCCCGACATTGACCACTTCGGGTAAAATCAATCGAAGCAAATGTGCATGAAATTCTTTTAGTTGAAGTGGAAGTTCCGAAGTAAATGTGAGCCATCCGATCATAGGTAAATTTTTGGGGAAAAGAAGAGACGGTGGATTTAAAGTGAGGAAAATAATCATCACAGACAGATCGAGTCATCGATCTAAAATCATGATCAACGAACAACATTCATTTCGGGTTAAAAGTTGTGAGGAGTTTACACTTCAGGTAATATCACTTTGGGTAAAAACAGAAGTGAGAAAAACGAAGGCTAAATCCCCAAAGTCCTGATGTAAATGAGGACCATCGGATATGGACAATACATGATGATCGTTGGATCAGAATAGTGGTCAAACTTCGACGCTGACTAATTCGGGATAAAAGGGTTGAGAACAAGTAAGATCACTCGAAGGCCGAAGTTTCGGAGTGGACACAAGTTGTCCAATTTGAAGAAAAAATCAAGAAATATCCTGACCAACAGATCAAGGAAAGTAAAACTATATGATAAGCAAGGAAAAGGCCTCAGATCCTGAATACCTGAATTCTCGATAGTCGTTGGATTGATTTAATCCTTTTTGGGTTAAAGAAGGACCATTAGATCTAGGAGAAGAACATGAGTGCCACGTCAACAAGTGACATTAGTAAGTAATGTCACTCCGGGATCTTTCACTTCAGGAGTTTCACCACTAGAAAATTCTTAAAGTCCCAAAATTCCGAAGTAAATGAGAGTAATTGATATCAACTCTTGATTAAGTCGTAATCATCGATTTGTTTGAAACCTCTGGACAAGACGATATCATCTGACTAACGAAAGAATGAAAATTGGCTATCTGATCTGCTTCGACGAAATCTGATTCAAGAGATTTGAAAGATTGCAAAGGCCTGAAGTCCCAAAGGATGAAGTACCAAATAGCATGGTCCCAACACTGGACATATGGGAGCCCAAAGGAAAAGGGAGAAAGAAGAGTCATCACTTAATAAGCTCATGGTTTTGTGCATATGGTCACATGTTAATGGTTTGAAGGAAGCACCTCTACAGAACTCGATTTCTGCAATATTTGTAGAAGACATGGAATCAAGTTAAAAAGAAATCGATTCATACATGTGATCGATTTACGAAAATCACTCTCACTAAGTTAAAATAATTAACATTAATGTTTGAATAATAATAGTGATTATTGTTACTGTTAAAATGAAGAGGTGTGATGGTACAAACAAAGGGACACAATGTTTCATAGCTCACACTAGTTGCAAGAGCATCTAAACGAAAAAGAGTGGTGAGAAGAAAGAGTCTCTACAGTCTAGATCAGAAGATCAAAAGAAAAAGTAGATTCCAAGAAGGAAATATGAAGATACTTATGAAGTGAGGGTGGAAGGGAGGAGCATGGAATGATTCATTTCCTTACTAAGAAAATTGTAAAAGATAAGGGAGTTGGAGCTTCCTAGGTTTGGTGCCCTAAATACAAGGGATTTTGTTCTTCCTAGGTTTGGTGCCCTAAAGACGAGGGAGTTGGTGCTTCCTAGGGTTGGTGCCCTAAAGAAGGGGGTTTGTGTCTCCTAGAGTTGGTTATCTAAAAGGGATTGGTGTCCTTCACTATTCTTTATAAAACCTTGTAATTAATGTTAAATATATTTATATAATTCATTTTGCATACAATTAATTCTTGATTTATTGTGGTGATCAATAAAATATAAAAAGTAATTGTTACTTGTTAAGAAGGGGTAATATTGATTCACCCCCCCCCCCTCAACATTCCAACAATTGGTATCAGAGCGGGTTCCTTCAGCACAGTCTAACAACTGGAAGGTAGATCGTGAAGATGGATCAACACGAGGGAATTTATAACAACAAAGCACCATTGTTCAATGGAGGAGGCTATGTTCTATGGAAAATAAGAATGAAAAAATTCTTGTTGGCTCTTGGTTTTGATATCCAACAATATGTTGTAGATGGTTACATTGAACCAACTGCTCCACCCAAAGATACTGCAGGAAATAAAATTTGCAATGAAAACTCAAGAGAAGTTAATGGAATTCTAGGAGGGTTGACTAATTATATATGTGTAAAGGTTATGCATTGTAAATCAGCCAAACAAATCTGGGACAAGTTGGAGGTTGTATATGAAGGAGATTATAAAGTCAAGGAAGCCAAACTACAAACCTATAGAACTTAGTTTGGAAATCTGAAATTGAAAGAAGAATAAGATATTGTTGAGTACTTTCATAGGGTAGACGAAGTGGTTAGCTCAATCAGAGTGACAAGAGAAAAAATTATAGATAAACCTATTGTGAAAAAATTACTAAGGTCATTACCTAAGAGATATGATGCAAAGAGTTTTACAATTGAAGATAGATCTGATCCAAACACACTCACAATTGATCAGCTTCATGGAATTTTTACAGCATATGAAATGAGAACAAGGAATGATAAATCAACAAAAGATGAAACAACCTTTAAAGAATCTAAGACAAATATGAGGCACGAGAAAAATACCAATGATAAGTTATCAGATATATCATATGTAGAAGAGGCCAACTTTATAAAGAACTCCATAAAGGATTTGGAAAATATAAAGGAAAGTTACCTTTCAAATGTTTCAACTATGGAATAATTGGACACTTTGCTAACAAATTTCCCTATCCCATACAGGAGGAAAATGATGAAGAAGTTCACAACTAGGAAAACCAATACAAGAAGAAATTTTGTAAGAAAAATAAAAACTTCTACTCTAAAGAAGATATCAACTCTTCATACATGAGTGAAGATGAAGATTCAGGGATTTTGTTTATGGGAATGAAAACTCAAGATGATAAACATTCAAAAGATGAAAAAGAAGGGAACTTTTAAGAATAAATCCTTAGTTTAATTGAAGAACTAGGAAAAACGAAAAAACAAAACAGGGTACTAAGAAGAGAGCTTCTAGAGATTAAAGAAGCTACTAAATCAAGAGAGAGGGAAGTTTCCAAAACCCTCAAGGAGTCAAAATAGACCATCAGTAATTTGAAGTCCTAGCTCTTGGAACCTAATAAAACTAAAGAAATCATTTTTAAACAACTTAGTGATAAAAAAAAAAGCATGTGAGAAACTAGAAGCTGAGATTAAGCTGTTAAAAAGTAAACTTGAGAAACTAAAGAAGCGATCAAAGTTTGGAAATAGTTAAAATATCATGGATGAAGCTCTCAGTAGTCAAAGGTCACCAAATAATAAGATTGGTTTGGGATACACCCAAGAATCAATTTCTACATCACAAGGATCTGTCAAAATACCAATTAGTTATGAATATGTGTTATTGGATAAATCGGTAGGTGAAGACACTAACTGATCTCCCTAGATCCACCTATATCTAGAACAAAACACACCAGAACATGACGCTTTCCTTAAGTTTTAGATATTAAATTTACTAACTAAAGAGGGATAGGTGACATACCATTTAAATGCCACTTCCTCTCACCATCACCATCCTAGCTCCATTCCAACGCTCATACAATGATGAACCTGCAAAAGAACGCAACCAACCAAAATGATAGTAATAGCATAAACTCAATATAAACCTATGTATGTGATCAAGGAATCATAAAATAAAACTGCTAAGCCCTAATATTGGCTCATTACCCCTTAATTGGGGCATATTAGATTAGTAATGTTATTTTATTTATGTCGGCTTTAGGCCATTAGTTGTAATTATACCTCCTAGTCTCCT
>JZKD02S1705265.1:1309713-1332291 GCA_000966675.3 Picea glauca
ATCAACAACAAGTTCTCCAAATCTTAAAGGACAACCTAACCATGGCACAAAATCGCATGAAACAACAAGTAGATCAACATTGTAGTGAAAGAAGTTTTGAAGTAGGGGATTGGGTATTTTTCAACCATACAAACAGATGTCCCTCAAGCAAGCCAAGAAGGATAATAAATTATCACCAAAGTACTATGGCCCTTATAAGGTGTTGCAAAAGATTGGTACCATGGCATACAAATAGGAGTTGCCTGCATCTTCATGAGTACACCTAGTTTTCCATGTTTCACGCTTAAAGAAGGTTATAGGAGACAAGATCCTAGTTCAAACTATATTGCTAGAACTTGACGAGGAAGGAAAAATCATATTGGAGCCTAAATCCATCACTAACACAAGAATTCGCCAACTGAGGAATAGATCCATTTCAGATTATCTCCTTAAATGGAGGAAACTACCAGCTGAATATTTCACTTGGGAAGATGAGTCTTTTATACAGAAGCATCCAGAGTTACTCAAGCATTGCGGAAAACACTTGTCTCAAGGGGAATGGCATGTTAATCCCTAATATTGGCTCATTACCCCTTAATTGGGGCATATTAGATTAGTAATGTTATTTTATTTATGTCGGCTTTAGGCCATTAGTTGTAATTATACCTCCTAGTCTCCTATATATACCAAGGAGACTTTTTCATTTTGAATCATCTTGTACTGGAACATTTAAGTGGGGTAAAAGGAGGTTACCCCCTCGAAGAGGCTTATTATCTGCAATTATCTCTTTTTCAAGGCGTTGAGTACTTTTCCTGAGGTTTTTCTATGCCATATTGATGTTTGGTTCTTAACAAAAACACAAGCTTTATAGGAAAGAATCATATTATTGTATCATATTAAATGTGAAAGAGAGATTACAACCATGGAATTGATGTCATAAGGTCCCTTCCAACAATCTTTCATTCCCCACACACTTTCACTCCAAAAATTTTGAGAGCATAGATCTAATAATATTCATAATCTATCTTGACAAAATGGCTCATCTAGCCAAGCTAACAATCTCCAAAGCTCAATCCAATCCAAGCTAATACCAAAAACTCCAAAGCTAAATCCAAAAAGATTTCTCCATGAGAGTTCCTCTCCTTTTATAAGTTGAAGGGGATAAGGTGAGGAGGTTAGGATGATCCCACTAAATCATGAAAGTGAGTAAGATCCAAACCATTCAGATCCCACCTCACCATGGAAGTTTCTCCTTCTAGAAGCATCGAGAAGATGCTTTCTTTACCCACGTATGAGCATTTTCGCACCCTGTTTATAGAGAAACCTATGAACCTATCGCAACCCATATATGGTGTAGTCTATGAGAATCATGCATTCTCGCACCCTAGCCATAGTGAAGTATGCGAAAATCATCTTTAATAGGGTTTTCATAAAGGAAAATGCAACTTATTTTCTCAGGAAAAGTTCTTCTCCCTTCTTTCTTCAGGAACTTAGGCCACTGACCCCTTTGAAGACTACAGATAGGATTACATCATTAATGGTCATAGGGATGATGAAAATAATGTGTAACAGAGAGCCCTCCAAAGTATGAAGTTAGAACAGAGTGATAGCTGGAATACTTTATCGAGTGTGTGTAGGGAACAAGGAACAGTCGGTCGGAAACCTGCCAACAAACAAGGAAATATAGTACAATAATATATCATCACTGAGGTAGGCATTCCCATACTCAAAATAAAAATGACTCAGATCATAAATGATGACATGTGAAGATCCATGTCAAGTAAGACAAGTCATGGCCACCAAACATACACTGTGGATCCATGCCAATATGACTCAAATATGAACATAGCCACCAACAATACACGATGGATCTATGTGTTAAAGACTCAAATTTGAACATAGACATGATACATAAAATGTGGATCTATGCAATAGTACAAACTGAATATACTCCAACGCAGCCTGAATCTGTCGGAAAAGATCCAGGGTCTTCATCTCCACCACTCTATAGTATGAATCTAACCATGCGAATACATGTGTCGAAGTCGAACATGGTAGAAACCACTTGATTACCACTCATTAGTGTATACCATTAACAAGTGCGAGGGAAATCACCATTAATGCCAATGACTCCCAAGGTACACTAGTACAATCCAATGAATGTGAATCAATGAGCTCAGGTCGAACACTCGATGGAATCTATCGATTAGGGGTCGGTAATGAAAACCCACTATCAAAAGAGAGGATACGTGCCATTAAGGCATGCAAGTTCCAAGGTACCAATTAGTTTCTAAGTCTAATTCCTGGATAATGAGTTGAAGTCGACAGGAAAAGACTCGTCACAGGAGGACCTTAATGTATCCCACATCAATGACATGAAACAAGTAACAAGATTTGATGTAGATCAGAGTAACAAGTGATTCAGGACTGACTCAGGGATGGTCAATGCAATAGAAGGATTTAAGGATTGTAGAAATGGTCAACACAATAGAAGGCTTTCCGGTTTGAACTTCTCTTTTGAACATATTGATGATACGACAATTATCGTGGAAACACTGACTTAACAATAGGGATCAGAGACCAATTTGTAATCTTATAAAGGAGTATGATCAGGAGACAAGTGGATTTTACAACCTAGACACAAAGCAAGTGAAAGGGTGTCATGTTCAAAAGAGACTCTTCCATGGAATATAGGTTTAGACACATTTCATTCCCAATTTCCCCCCCACCATTTCTAGCGAGTACTTCTTTATTTTTACACAAGATTGAAGAGGATAACATATGTGTGTTGATGTAAGCTCATCCTTCGAACGAGTCCCTTGGAGTATGTTTAGAGAACCCTAAGAAGGAGTGGTTAGGTCCCATATGGGCCTTTTGATGTTTGTTTAACGAGTCCAAAGAAAGAAAACTCAGGGGTTTTTCATGTTTAGAGAGTCTGAAAAACACTTAAAGAGAAATCTCTCAGTTCCTTTTTCGTAAAGTAGTCTGATGAGACCAAAAAAGAGATAAACTATCACTCAACAAACATTTTATTCAAATACTTTAATTAGCATGAAGAAAACAAGGTCACTCGGCAATCTTTTCATGTTTAGAGAGTCTGAAAAGAGATTAAAGGAAACTCCAGGGGGTTCGTTTTTTGTATAACCTTTACAAGTCCAAAAAAGTGATAAAAGTATCCTCGGTTACATTCTCATTGATTTAAAAGCACGAGAAAGAACAAAGACTAAGCTCAGTAACTTATTCTCATGTATTTATAAGCATGAGAAAGAACAAAGACTAAGCTCGGTAACTTATTCTCATGTATTTATGAGCATGAGAAAGAACAAAGACTAAGATCAGGATTGTTTTTATTTTTATGCAGGCTTTAAAACAAAACAAAACTATGCTTGGGATAGATTTTATTTTTACACAAGATTAAAAACTAAACAAAACTATGCTTGAACCTGGTTTCATTTTACACAAGCTTGAATCAGAGGAAACTATGCTTGAGGTAGGTGGTTTCATTTTTACACAAGCTTGAACCAAAGTAAAAACTATTCTTGAACTTCCCAACGCATTATCCACGAATTCACATGCTTGGTACTTAGCCCCCAACTTAAGAATCTAGCGGCTCAACTTCAGCATGAAGTCCAGAGGCTGAGGCAAATGCCCCCCAAGCTTCATTTCATCCAACTACAAAGGAGAATGAAATGAAGCTTCAAATACTAGACGAAGGACTTCACTCAAATAGAGAGGGGGGAAACTATTTCATTTTTTAACGAGCTTGGCACAGAAACAAGAACTATGCTCATAACCTCCGTTTCATTTTTTAATGAGATTGGAATCAAAGGAAACTATGCTCATATACCTCTATTTCATTTTTTAACGAGGTTGCCATAGAGAGGCAAAAACTATCCTTGGATTCTCTCTTCTTGATCATGGATTCCAAGAGGACAATGCTCCGGAATGAAACCATGTCAAGGGACAAAACTCGATCATGGATTCCAAGAGGTCTTCACTGGAAGGAAGAAATACACTTTGGAAGGACACCATGTCAAGGGTCACGACAAGAGTAAATAGATCAGGCTCTAAAGACCCTATCGAAGAGATCACCATGTCAACTACTGGATCTAATTCATTAGAAGTTGAGGCCATGGGCGACAACGCCACATAATTGACCTGTGGTGGGGGAGATATTGTCTACATATAAGAATCATTTAGGGAGGCAATCCATTTGGGGTCAATGAATGAAAGTTGATCAACAACCATGACTCGTCCATCATGAGGGAAAGATATCACACGAAAAAGAGTAGACACAATAACTTTCATGGCATAGACATAATCTCGCCCAAGGAGTAAAGTGAAATCCAAGGGGTCTTGGACTACTTTGACGTCGATGAAGAAAACTTTCCCTCCCAAAGTTATAGGAAACTGAGGAAGGTTCCCTAAAGGTTGACTAGTTCTTATGTTAAAAGCTAACATATTCTGCGTAACTGACACAAGTTGAGGAAAACCCAAAGCTTGCCAAGAAAAAGAGGACAAAATACTAATGGACGCACCTTCATCTATTAGTGTTTGAGGAACGTCTCGACCACAAACCTGTACTGTAATCTGGAAAGGAATGTGAGAGGGAAGACGAGGTCCAGTTAGCACACCCCAATCAAAATGGATGGCCTCATTACTCGGAGGAGGTTCCACGAGAGAAGGAGTAATGTCCCCCGGCATGGTAGATTCTGTATCAACGAGAAAAATGTGGGAAGTATCGAGTTTACTCCCTAGTAGGAGAGTAGGATCGACCGATGATGAGATCAGATCGACCACTTGGGTTGCATTCTCCAAGAGGAGAATGGGATCGACGCTTGGAAAAGGATCGACCGCTTGGGTTTCACTCTCTAACAGGAGAGTCGGATAAACTGAGGATGGAATTGAATCGACCACTTGGTCTACTGGTTCAACCAAGGACATGACCAGATTGACCACTTGATCAACCAGACTGACCGATGGGGGAACCCGATTGATCATTCCATCAACTACAGGTGGGTTGAGAGAAATCTTGTGATAAGCAGCTGGAAGTTGGGGTCGTGAAACAGTCATGTCGTCTAGGAATTTCGAAGCTTCTTCCATATGAGGGAAAATATGAGTTAGATGAATCCCTTTGCATAACATACACGAGAATTTGACTCTACTTTTCTTCTTCCCAATGGTATCCAATTTTGTCGCCAATTTTATCCTCAGTATGGTCGCCAATTTTGTTATTGGATAAATCGATAGGTGCGGACACTAAATGATCTCCCTACATCCACCTAGATCTAGAACAAAACACACTAGAACATGATGCTTTCCTTAAGTTTTAGATATTGAATTTACTAACTAAAGAGGGATAGGTGACATACCATTTAAACGCCACTTCCTCTTGCCATTGCCATCCTAGCTCCGTTCCAACACTCATACAATGATGAACCTGCAAAATAATGCAACCAACCAAAGTGATAGTAATAGCATAAACTCAATATAAATCTATGTATGTGATCAAGGAATCATACAATAAAATACAACAAGCTTTATAGGAAAGAATCATATTACTGTATCATATTAAATGTGAATGAGAGATTACAACTATGGACTTGATGTCATAAGGTCCCTTCCAACTGTCCTTTTTCCCCACACACTTCCACTCCAAGAATTCTAAGAGCATAGATATGATAATATTCACAATCTACCTTAACAAAATGTCTCATCTAGCCAAGCTAACAATCTCCAAAGCTCAATCCAATCCAAGCTAATCCCAAAAACTCCAAAGCTAAATCCAAAAAGCTTTCTCCATGAGAGCTCTTCTCCTTTTATAAGTTGAAGAGGATAAGGTGAGGAGGTTAGGATGATCCCACTAAATCATGAAAGCAAGTAATATCCAAACCATTCGGATGCCACCTCACCATGGAAGTTTCACCTTCTAGAAGCATCGAGAAGATTCTTGTTTTTCCCATGTATGAGCATTTTCGCACCCTGCTTAGAGAGAAACCTGTGAACCTCTCACAACCTAGCTATGGTGTAGCCTACAAGAATCAGGAATTCTCGCACCCTAGCCATAGTGCAGCATGTGAAAATCATCTTTAATAGGGTTTTCATAAAGGAAAATGCAACTTATTTTCTCAGGAAAAGTTCTTCTCCCTTCTTTCATCGGGAACTCAGGCCACCGACCCCTCTGAAGACTACAGACAGGTTTACATCATTAACGGTCACAGGGATGACGAAAATAATGTGTAACAATATGCTCTAAAGGGATCCTCAAGAAGAGAAGACAATAATGCAAATATGATACTATTGAACATTGTTCCACATAAACAAAAATCAACATTCCCTACTAAAATAAAAAATGACAGGAAGAATACAATCACCAGAAGGAATCCCCCTAACAAATATCTATTCATTGGATATTGTTACTCTTGCAATAATTTTGGACATAAGGAAATACAATGCAAAGATTATGGACAATACAATAACAGAAATCTCCAAAGATATAATAAAAATAGGTACAATACAGAGAAGAGAAGTTGCAACTCATTTACTCATTTGCAAAACTTCAATATTGAATGTAAAAAATGCAACAACTATGGTCATAAAACCAGAGAATATAGATTACCAATGAAATCCCTAAAACTATGAAACCCTAACAAATAAAATAAGAAGACATGGAAAAGAACATCTGAAGTATCAAACAAGAAAGATGATGAAAATATTGCTCCTGAAATTGATGAAGTTAATAATAGGAGATTGGTGGGAAAAACTTCTAATAAGGAATATAATAATCAAAGCTATGCATATAAAGTAGATCAAACTCAAGACATGAAAACTCCTAAAGAAAAATATGACACAACTCCAAAACTTGATAATGTCATACAAGAAGATTATCCATTACCCAACAAATGGAAATTAATAGAGGAATATTCTCAAAACAAGGATAAAGAAGCTTATGGTGCACATAATAGTGACGTTGATGATAAATCTTCAACAATAGAAAAAACAGAAGAATTGAGTGATGATTATCTCAGAAATTTTTCAATCCTATTTTGTTGGGTATGTGTTATATTCTTGGCAGAAGGAATTTTACAAGTAGTTCAAAGTGATGTTTTTGGACCTATGTCAGTCCCATCATTGGGAAAATCTGTGTACTACATTTCATTTGTAGATGAATTATCGAGGAATACTTGGACATACTTCCTCATGAAGAAATCTAAAGTCTTTGACAAGTTTAAAGAGTTTAAGGCTCTTATTGAGAATCAAATAGAGAAAATAATTAAGATGTTGAGAACAGATAATGGTGGAGAGTTCTGCGGGAATGAATTTGAGGAATTATGTAAGAAGTGCAATATAGAAAGGCAGAAGACTACTCCATACACACCTCAACAGAATGGAGTTGTAGAAAGGATGAACATGATACTGAGGGAAAAAGAAAGGTGCATGCTCAGTGGTGTCGGGTTAGGGCAAGAATTCTGGGTAAAGGCAGTGGGTACTGCATGTTACCTGGTCAACAGATCACCCTCATCAGCGTTGGATAACAAGACTCCACAAGAGAATTGGACAGATAAGGAACCTTCTCCTACACATCTCAAGGTATTTGGTTGTGATGCATATGTTCATGTTCCAAAGAAAAACATGAGTAAGCTAGATAAAAAGGTCTAAAAGTGTATCTTTATTGGATATAAATATGGTCTCAAAGGTTATAATCTTTGGAACCTAGAAACTAAGAAGGTAGTGTATAGCCGAGATGTGGTATTTAGAGAAATGAAGGATGTTGTTAAATAGGAAGTCCTACCAAGTAAGGAAGAACCAGAGAAAATAGAGTTTGATTTAAAATATGATGAGTCAGACTCTACAGAAGAACAAGAATCAGAAGAAGAATATCCTCATACTCTAGTATTGAGGAGATTGGTTTGAGAAAGAAGGCTACCAGAAAGGTATACTCCATCTGATTTCCATTCAAATTTTACTTTGTCTATTACTGATGACGATCCTAGAACTGTCACGGAGGCAATGGATTCAGAGGATACAAATCTCTGGAAAAGGGCCATGGACGAAGAAATGGCATCTTTGGATAAGAATGAGGGTTGGGATCTAGTGGAGTTTTCAACTGGAAGAAAGCCCATTGGCAGAAAATGGGTATTTAAAAATAATTTGAATGCAGAAGGAAAAGTGGAGAAATACAAATCTCGGTTAGTCGCAAAGGGTTATTCCCAGGTTGAGGGAATTGATTTTGGTGAGATTTTGTTTCATGTTGCCAAGTTAATGTCTATAAGATTTTTTTTATCTGTTGTTGTTGCATTTGATTTTGAAATAGAACAAATGGATTTGAATACATCATTCCTACATGGGGATCTGGAAGTAGAAATCTATATGAAGCAACCCGAAGGTTATGCTGTGAAGGGAAATAAGGAGCTGGTATGCAAGATGAAACATTCCTTGTATGGTTTAAAAAAATAACCAAGGATGTGGTATCAAAAATTTGATACTTATATGTTGGGACTTGGCTTTGCAAGAAGCAAAGAGGATCACTGTGTGTATTTTAAATTAATTGGTGATCATTTGATTTATTTGGTCTTGTATGTGGATGATATGTTGTTGATAGGAAACAACAAGGAGATTATCCAGGATGTGAAAACTCAGTTGTCCTCCAAATTTGACATGAAGGATCTCGGTGCTTCAAATTTCATTTTGGGCATGGAAATTAAAAGAGATCAGAAAAGGAGGAAAATTTGGTTAAATCAGAGAAAATATGTCTAGACAATATTGCAGAGGTTTAATATGAAGGAATGTAAACTGGTCAAGGTTCTTATTCCTATTGGTGTATATTTATTTGTGGATCAGTGTCCCAAGACACATTAAGAGGAGGAGGACATGTCTCGTGTTCCATATGTGAGTGTAGTTGGAAGTTTGATGTATGAAATGGTCTGTACTAGACTGAACATTGCACATGCAGTGGGAGTTTTGAGTAGGTATATGTCAAAACTAGGGAAGGAGCATTGGAGAATAGTAAAAAGGGTTTTCAGGTATTTGTGTGGCACCACTAGCTATGGATTGTTCTACAAAGGAAGACCAGGATTGGACAGAGTGGTGAATATACATGGCTTTTTTGATGCAGACTGGGTTGGAGATCTGGATCGTAGGAGATCTACAAGTGGGTATGTGTTTAACCTATTTGGAGGAGCAATAAGTAGGATGAGAAAAAGGTAGGTTGTAGTGGCATTTTCAACTATAGAAGTTGAATACATGGAATCCACTCATGCAAGTAAGGAGGTAGTATGGTTACAAAGATTGTGTTCAAGTATTGGGTTGGTACAACAAGCTGTAAGGATAGATTGTGATAGTCATAGTGCAATTTTTATGGCGAAGAATCCAACTCATTATTCAAATACCAAGATATTGATATTCAATATCACTTTGTGAGAGACATGGTTGAAGAAAAGAAAGTATTGTTGATGAAGGTGGACACTTTGAATAATATTGCAGATTCATTAACAAGATCTGTGAGCACTGAAAAGTTTTCTTGGTGTAGGGGATCCACGGGCATTGTTTCCCTGGATTGTTGACTACATAACCCTGCAACCCCATGTATGCAAATAAAACAACAAGTGGGAGAATGTTGGGTATGTGTTATATTCTTTTCATGAGCATTAGTGTCACATATTTTTTCCTCGGAAAACGTGTCACATATTTAGGTGTTTTTTTGAAACATGATTTCTTTGTCGATGGTTTTCTATTTTTGGTTAAGGAATTAGGGTTGTTGACTAATCTAGGTCATTGGGTTAGGGTTTTGTATGTCACTGGCTCCTATATGTATATTGTATTATAAACAATGTAACACAATGAATATATAGAATATGTTGGTTTTCCCGGTTTGGGTTTCCCGGGGAAAAATCTCTGTGTAATGTTTCTATTTTCCATTGTATCTTTTTTGTTCTTTTACTAAATATATGTTTGCAGTAAATATTGTACAATGTTAAAATCTACATATTTTAATGGTCCACTGAAACTCCTAATCAAAGAAAAAATTAAAAGCAAAGAAGGGAAGGAGAAATTAAGGAAGACTTAAAAAACATTCATGTTGATGCTCCTATGAGCATTAAAGCACATAAAAATGAATAGGATCATCGAAAGCATCATGGTTTGATGATATAAATCTATGCATGATCTAACATATTTTATTGTGGGTCTTTATCTTCCCAGGAACAATGCATGTTATGTATTGGTCTCAGAATGGTTATAAGTGGACAAACCCTAAATGGAAGTTACTGTGTGAGCAAGAAATGGAATGAATGGAAAATCCTGCAGTAGTGAGGTGATTATGAATATAGACTAAGTACAAGTCTGAAAATGAAAAGACTAGAAACTGAAATTTCAGAGACATTGGTTGTGACAGAGAAAATATGAAAGATATATTGGTTGGTCGATGTCTGTCTGAGTTGGTTGGATAACTAGATAAATTCTAGTTGAATAGATTACATTCTATTAGAAATATAAGTCGTGTGGAAAGAAAAATATAAAGTCTCTCGGATAAATATGGATACATCTGGTTAGAGATCGATGAGAAGCAATGGATAGGTTGAAAGGTCATTTGAAAAGTATAAGCTTCACTTTCTCATTTTTCCAGTAGGACAACAATATCCACAACAGAAACAATAGGATGTATATAGTGGTATACATGGCATCTTGTAGAGTTGACAGGGGGAGTTACCCGAGTTCAGATTATGGTCAGCAACATATAGACAGAAATAGATTAATCATAGGGGGAGAAACCCTTTTCCATTGATGTCAAAGGGGGAGAGTAACTTCATATAGAAAAGCATCATCACAGGGGGAGTTTGTATGAAGTTAGAGTGTTCCCCTCAATGAAAAAGGGGGATATTGTTGGACATATTGTCATTTATGTCAATAGTCGATGATGCACATGAAGCTTAGAAGGGAAAGTGCATTGCAGAAATGTGATCAAGATTAAAATCCCCATAGGACAAACAAGGACCGTTGGATACGCAAGCGCCAAATCAAGGGAAGGGATTGATTGCAGAGTGAGAAGGGAGAATTAAACTACACGCTATTTCCAATCCCTCAATTAGTCTAGACCCTTAGATATCATCGCTTCAAATATCGACGACTGTGGTTGATCCACCAGCAATCACACAACTTCAATTACAAAGTTTTGACAATGGGATAAACCACGTGCAAGTTATGTTTCTGCAATCGACATCGATCGTTGGATAAAGTTGAGTGGAAGGAAAGAGTAATTCATGGACCATAGATCATGGGAGTGACATACACATGGTCAACCCGACGTTGACCACTTCGGGTAAAATCAACTGAAGGAAATGTGCATGAAGGAATTTTAGCTGAAGCCGAAGTTACGAAGTAAATGTTAGCGAGCCGATCGTAGGTAAAATTTAGGGGAAAAAGAAGATTCATTGGATTTAAACAAAGGAAAAGAAGAATTGCAAACAGATCGGGTTGTTGATCTAAAATCATGATCAATGAACAACATTAATTTTGGGTTAAAAGTTGTGAGGAGGTTACACTTTGGGTAAAACAATAAGTAATAAAGATGAAGGTTGGAGCCCCAAAGTCCATAAGTAAATGAGGACCATTGGATCTGGACAATACATGATCATTGGATCATAATAGTGGTCAAACTTTGACACTAACCACTTTGGGAGAAAAGGGTTGAGAACAAGTAAGATCACCCGAAGGCCAAAGTTATGAAGTGGAAATGAGTCATCCGATATGAAGAACACTTCGGGAAATATCTGGACCATCGAATCAAGTAAAGTAGAAGGATATGATAAGAAAGGAAAAGGCCTTGTTAGAATATAATGGATGTGCTCATTTTACCATTGAGAATATCGCTATTGTCACCCAACCATAGGTTGAAGCCACCCTCCGAGCACCTTAACCTTGACAGAGAATCACTCTGGAAGCAAACCCTATGCTAGATAACCAAACAAAGGGTAGTGCTCCTTTCCCCAAGGATAGTGCACCAACAAGAGCTGATCAGATAGTCCAAACCCTAATTAAGAGATAGTCCAAGCCAAATGTGATCTGCTAGCTGTAGTAGCTGCAATGGAAGCTCTCCTCCAAACCTGTTCACAAAACTGGGCATTGCAGTGCGCACAAGTGTCTCTCTGCAATTTTGAGACTACCTTCTAGAATGAAGATTGGCCTCCTATATTTATAGTAATTTTGGCTAATTGTCTGGGCTGACTTCTCATTCTGGGTATCTTTATGTTCAGTATATATTATTTCTTCTGGCCGACTTCTTCTGTTGGAGGCTAATAACCTAATACAAGTTATCTTCTTGAGCTGACATGTCTTCTAGGGTTATTATCCAACTCATTAGGGTTTCTTCTTACTTCCTGAAATATTATATTCTCGTCAGGTTTACACATGGAGGTAAATACCTCCCGCGGCTACCATAATATCAACACTCCCTCCTAGCTAGGGAGGTATTACAGGTAATGATCTTGAGCACAAACATACCATTCACCTAGTAGCATCAAATAGTTGTATAGACTATCTCATGACTAGATCATGAGCACCATCATCACCATCAATGTCATTAGATACATCATCTCTTAGAACCATACTCTATCTGAGTTATCAAACATGATGCTCACTCCACGGAGTGAAACATGAGCCATTCTTCTAATCTAGAAGAATAAATGTTCTAAACCATTTTCTGTGTGGGAAATATTTGTTCATTGATCATCCATCTAGTTGATAATCATTTTCAACACTACTGATAGTCTTCAAGGCAATCATAAAAATATCATTCAATAGAACACAACTGTGTCTATCCATAGTAGTATACAACTACAATCTAGTGGTACAATACCACACCAAGTAGCACACAGGTACTTGATCAACTAGTGGAACACATCCACCACAGTAGTTTACTGTCTAGAGACATACAGTATTCATAACAATCATCTGATATCAACCTGCATAGAAACAATGTTATGATATAAACTGAATCATTTGGGCCATTCTTTCACTCACATCTGTGAGATATCGGAAGAGTATCTTCCCTAAAAAGGCAAGACATCAATGATGATCTATCTGGACTATTTTGCTCAAGCAAGGAAGAATAATTGTCCTGATTTTTCTGAGCTTGGACCATTCCCCACCTTGGGCCATTCTTCCAGCACTAAAGTGAAGTCTAGAGAAAATGAATATGCCCTAAGGAATGACTGTCTGGACCATTTCCCATGTTAACCACAAGAGGAAATGACTGTCCTGCACCAACCTCCAAAACAGACCATTCCTCATGTTAACCACAATGAGAAATCATTGTCCGGAAAGGCGGGTCAGTCTTCTTGAGTAACCCTCAAGAAGAGAGACTTCCCTAGACCAATTCCCATGTTAACCACAATGGGAAGTCGTTGTCTATGGTACATGCACAATCTGGACCATTTTCGAACTCAAAAATGTCTGTCTATCAGAAATCTCAATCCACTTTCTGAAATGGAAAGAAACTGGTCATCCTGGACTATTTTTTGAACTCAAAAAGGATTGCCCATCAATCAATAATACATCAGTGCTCCCTTCCAACATGGGATTCATCTCTTTCTTTTTCAATAAGGAAGTCGTCTCCATGAGCTCCATCTTGAGTACGCAAACTCTTTCATCATGGACATAAGCTTTACCAAAAATGTCTGCTTATCTTCTCATCTGTGGAGATATGTATTGGAGAACCACTTTCTCCTTTTTGGACTTCATCACAGATAATGTAATGCTTGATTTTAAATGTACTTCGGTCTGGAATACTAGTTTTCTCTTAAAGTTTCATGTAGCTCTGATCAATAAAGTATATCTTTGTTGGAAAACTGGAACATATCCATGTGGAACTTCTTCTGTCATCATGAGATCTGATCTTATGAGTAATCATCTTGATACAATATCTCTGTTATAGAAAATCTTCACCATGCTTATGTTGTGCACTGGAGGTTCTCCACCAAGTTATCTTCTTCTATCTTCATACAAGGGTCTCTTTCTAGCATGCTTCAAAGTCTTGAGGTTTCTCTTCATATGCTCTTTGTTCAATTTCTCTGGAGAATAGTCTTTGAATTTATCTGCTGTAGAACTCCAACCCATGGATATTGCAGATGATATAAAGACTCATATAGAGGTATGTCTGATTTATTGGAACAAGTAATTATCATAGTCTTCTCCCTCCATCTAGGAAAACCTCTAGTTCTTGATCTTGCAATGCTTGCATATATATAAATTCTTCTTCATCACAACTTTTAGTTCCTCTACTTGATTTCTTTTATTGAGTTCATATCAGGTTGGTGATCTTGTGATCTAGATTCTCTTTCTTTCTTGGAATCTTCATGTTCTTCCTGATGTTTTTCTTTAGCTCTTGGGTCCATGGAGTTTATTATAGATTCCATGCCCTAAAGATTCCACTTCTTCCTTTCATTATAGAATCATGGATGTGGATGGATAACCAGGGATACTTTAAGGCTTCTCTTTGAAGAACACTTCTTCTGAGGTTGAACTAAACACGTACTATCTTTCATGGCTGCTACCATGGATATATACTTCATCATCTTCAATGGATCATAGGATTATCTCCCTCCTAATCCTTGCTTCATGTATGAGTGAATATAATCGACTTCCTCTGTCTAACAGAGTCCACACTTATGTCTGCATCCTTATTGTCTTCTGCAATATATAATCGACTCCTTCCATCTAACAGAGTCCACGCTTCCATCTTATTGTCTTCTATAAAATGTCATAAGTCTTTCTCCATTTTCCTCTTGATTGTTGACTTTTTTCTGTCTTTGCTTCTTCTAAGTCTCTTCAAGATTGATTTTGATTTCGGCTTATCTTGTAATAGCTTCCACATGATCTGTTTGATGTATTTCATCCTTTCATGTGTATTATATGGCTTGTATAATGATAGCAATATTTATCTTGTTGTTCTTCCATAAGTATAGTTCTTCTTGGAACATATTACCTTCTAAGAGATGGATATATAAGATATGCAAACAATATATGTATAAGAACTAAGAAGAGTATTGTTACCTTCAGAAGAAGAAGTCTCTTTCATCCTGCTTAGTCTTCTTTGTAGGTTCCTTTTCTTTGACAACTGATGCTTCGTGTTTCTCCTTTATTTCCTTTATCTCGGGAAAATGATTCTTGTAGTGACCATACTTTCGACAGTTGAAGCATTGTACTTCTAAAATATCTTTCTCTTGATTTGTCTTCCTCCTTGAACCAAACTTCCTTTTGTTCCTAAAATTCTTTAATCTTGTTGTGAAGGCGTGATCATCGTACTTCTTTTGGGGTTTCTCTTTTGCACTGATCTTGGATTCTTCTTGATCACAGCAAGTCCAAAGTTCTTCAAATGTAGGATACTCCTTTCTTGTGTTCATGCCTGTGGAAAATGCATCCCATGTATTGGGAAGACCATTGAGTACTATGTTTACCAATTCCTTCTCTAAAATGATCTCTTCAATGGATTGTACTTGATCTCTTAATAGGAATATCCTCACAAAGTATGATGTTATGTTATCATCATCATTCATCTTCATGTCACAGAGCTCATTCTTTAGACTCATTATTTGTCAAATGTTTCTGACTGAGAAGAGGTTTGTTAGGGCATCGTACATCTTCTTCGATGAGTCAAGATGGGATATGTAGGGTATAAAGTGGTATTTTATAGAGTCCACTATGATACTCATGGAATTGATGTCACCATATTTGAAGTTCTCCATAACTGCAATGTTTTGGGGTTCCTTCTCTTTTCCTTCTTCAAACTTTGGTTCCATGATCTTTCCGTTCACGATATCCAACACTTTATTCTTGGCAAGGATGAGGTCAATCCTTGTCCTCCACGCTCTGAAGTTAGAATCTCCAACTAACTTGTTTTCTGACTTCATAGAATAATTCATGGCTGCTTTGATTTGGTCAACCCTAGATCTGACCAAAAACTCAAACTTGATGTCTTGGTTTGTTGAGAGCACCAAGAGATGCGCTAGGCTAGGGCACATTGATCTATCCTGAAATTAGGTCAATCTCTTCACTTAAGGTGCCTCAACAAGAGGATTAGGGTTTCTACAAATGCACCTACTAGTAACCCTAGTGACATTGCTATGGTGATTGCTCATGCTAGAAACCCTAGCGACAGTTCTTTAACAAGATTAATATCCTTACAACTATGTTTCCTTCTAGCAGTTAGACTGAATGAAGGAGGTGTCGGCCCATAACCTTTTAGAATATAATGGATGTGCTCATTTTACCATTGATAATATCGCTATTGTCACCCAACCATAGGCCAAAGCCACCCTCCAAGCACCTTAACCTTGACAGAGAATCACTCTGGAAGAAAACCCTAGGCTAGATAGCCAAACAAAGGGTAGCGCTCCTTTCCCCAAGCATAGCACACCAACAAGATCTGATCAGATAGTCCAAACCCTAACCAAGAGATAGTCCAAGCCAAACATGATCTGCTAGCTGCAGCAACTGCAATGGCAGCTCTCCTCCAAACCTGTGCACAAAATTGGGCACTGCAGTGCGCACAAGTGTTGCTCTGTAATTCTGAGACTGCCTGCCAGAATGAAGACTGACCTTCTGTAATTATAGTAATTCTGGCTAACTTCCTGGGCCGATTTCTCATTTTGGGTATCTATCTATTCAGTATATATTATTTATTTTGGACGAATTATTCTATTGGAGGCTAATAACCTAATACAAGTTATCTTCTTGAGTTCACATGTCTTCTAGGGTTAATAGCCAACTCATTAGGGTTTCTTCTTGCTTCCCGAAATATTCTATTCTCGTCGGGTTTACACATGGAGGTAAATACCTCCCACGTCTACCATAATATCAATAGGCCTTAGATCCCAAATACCCGAATTCCCGATAGTTCTTGGATTGAGTTAATCCTTTTTAGGTTAAATAAGGACCGTTAGATCTAAGAGAAGAATAGGAGTTCCACATCAACAAGTGACATTGGCAAGTAACATCACTCCATGAGTTTTCACTTTGGGATTTTCACCACCAATAAATGCCCGAAGCTTCGAAGTAAATGAGAGTCATTCATCTCAACTCCTGATTAATTTGTAATCATCGATTTTTTTGAAACCTCTGGACAAGCCAGGATCGTCCGACTAAGAAAAGAATGAAAATTGATCATCCAATCTACTTCAGAAAAATCTGATTCGAGTGATTTGAAAGGTTGCAAAGGCCTGAAGTCCCGAAGGAGTAAGTACCGAAGAACACGGTCCCAACATTGGGCATATGTGGGCCAAAAGGAAAAGGGAGAAAGAAGAGGCATCACTTATTAAGCTTATGGTTTTGCGCATATGGTCACATGTTAATGGTTTGAAGGAAGTGCCTTTGCATAAATCGATTTTTGCAATATTTGTAGAAGACATGGAATCGAGTTAAAAATAAATCAATCCATGCTTGTGGTCGATTTATGAAAAGCACTATCACTAAGTTAAAAGAATTAACAATAATGTTTGATTAATAATAATGATTATTGTTACTGTTAAAATGAAGAGGTGTGATGGTCCAAACAATGGGACACAATGCTTCATATCTCACACCAATTGGAAGAGTATATAAACGAGAAATAGTGGTGAGAAGAAAGTGTCTCCATAGTCCAGATTAGAATATCAAAAGTAGAAGAAGACTTCAAGAAGGAAATCTGAAGATATTTATGCAGTGAGGGTGGAAGGGAGGAACATGGAAGGATTCATATCCTTACTAAGAAAAGTCTAAAAGATAAGTGAGTTGGAGCTTCCTAGGGTCGGTTCCCTAAATACAAGGGAGTTGGTGCTTCCTAGGGTTGGTGCCCTAAAGACGAGGGAGTCGGTGCTTCCTAGGGTTGGTGCCCTAAAGAAGGGGATCTGTATCTCCTAGAATTGGTGCTCTAAAAGGGATTGGTGTCCTTCACTATTATTTATAAAACCTTGTAATTGATGTTAAATATATTTATATAATTGATTTTGCACATAATTCATGGTTGATTTATTGTGGTGATCGATAAAATATAAAAAGTAATTGTTAACTGTTAAGAAGATGTAATACACCCCCCCCCCTCTCAGTATTCCAACATTTGACAGTTGTGAGCATTGAAAATTGCCAAGTTTTCATTGGGTGATATGGATTTTATTCCATTCCATTCAAATGATAATCAAAGTGATAATCAATTGAATTTAACAATGCTTTTGCAAATTTAAGCATATTGATCATCACATCAATCTATATCCCTCCCTTATTTGACAGGGTGTAGACTCCTATCCATCCAAAACTTAGTAAATTCCCTATTCAAAATTGAAAATTCATAATGAAATGATAGTCCAACACTAAATTGGTTATGTTCATCCTTGGTTTCTTTATTTAAAATTCACAATGACATGACAGTCCAACAATAAACTGGTTATGTTCATCCTTCGTTATGTTAATCCTTGAAAGAATATATTGATATATTCATTCAAGAAAATGTGAAATAAATATATACTTTAAAATAAAAATGTGAAATAATAACAACATCTAACCTTTGTTAATGTAAAATTAAAATATACTTTAATATAAGTAAGCGATTTTTCATTAAAATTTATATTGATACAAATTTCTTATGTACTGAAAAGGGCCAAAAAGGGTTGATGGATTATCAATCCTCTGCACATTGGAAGTATTCACTAGTGCCATTAATATGACACCTATGAGTGTTGTTCAATATCACTGAATAACTTTCTATTCAAAAATTTGCAGGGATAACAACGCACCAGCCACAATACAAGGTCTACATTGAGTAAACTCCCAAATTTGTTATTAGGTCACAAAATCACATTCTTTTTCAACTTAAGTTTTTTCAATCAAACTTAATAAATACTATGTTTAATGTGTAGAATATAAGTAGTATTAGGTTCGACATACGCATATGTCAAGTAGCTCATAATTTCAATTTTGTTTAATTTGCTTCAAGATATTGAAATCTTAATGCACATTGTAGCAATTTAATATATCAACACTTTTGGAATCAAAATTCACAATTTCACAATTAAAATTGATACTTTTTAGGATGTCTTTAAATTTTTTAATTAGGATGTTAATCATACACTACCTTGAATTCTCAATATACTCCAAATTCAAATAAAAAAATGAAAATCTAAATGCAACAAACGAAGCCTTAGTAGATGGTGTTATTTTTTATTTTTTGTTATTAGGTCACAAAATCACA
This sequence comes from Picea glauca, assembly GCA_000966675.3. Lineage (NCBI taxonomy): Eukaryota > Viridiplantae > Streptophyta > Pinopsida > Pinales > Pinaceae > Picea > Picea glauca. The sequence goes on from JZKD02S1705265.1 coordinate 1,328,909, forward strand.
TTATTTTTCAACTTAATTTTTTCCAATCAAACTTAATGAAAACTATCTTTAATGTGTTGAATAAAAGTAGTGTTAGGTTCATCATACACATTTTTCAAGTAGTTCATAAGCTCATTTTTTCTTGATTTGCTTCAAGATATTGAAATATAAATGCACATTGTAGCAATTTAATATATCAACACTTTTGGAATCAAAATTCACAATTTCATAATTAAACTTGATACATTTTAGGATGTATTTAAAAATTTTAATTGTAACGATGTTGATCATACACTACCTTGAATTCTCAATATACTCCAAAATCAATTAAAAAAATGAAAATCTAAATGCAACAAACCAAGCCTTAGTAGATGGTGTTATTTTTTATTTTTTGTTATCAGGTCACAAAATCAAATTATTTTTCAACTTAAGTTTTTTCAATAAAACTTAATGAAAATAATATTTAATGTGTAGAATATAAGTAGTGTTAGTTTCATCATAAACATTTGTCAAGTATCTCGTAATTTCAATTTTGTTTGATTTGCTTCAAGATATTGAAATCTAAATGCACATTGTACATAGCAATTTATCTTCCTGAAATCTTCCTGATTCAGAGGTAGCAAGAGAATAACAGGTTGTATTGTGACAGTGAGAGTGCCATTCATCTTGCAAAGAACTCAACCTTCCATTCAAAGAATAAGCATATACAGTTGAGGTACCACTAAATACAATCCGCCTTGGAAGATGGACATTTGAAGTTGGAAAAGATACACACTAGCCAGAATCCTGCAGACATGTTAACAAAGAGAGTAACCAGGGAGAAACTGAGTTCCTACTCAGTTTCAGTAGGTCTTCAAGAATGAAGATGAAGATGAGAAATTTACCAGGTCCAAGAAGGTTCAGAGTCCAGCATATACAACATTGGTGGAGTTGTTGAGATCAGTCTCCAAGTGGGGGATTGTTGGTTGTGGAGCCTGATTATCTTCCTGATTCAGAGGTCTTTTAATTTCATTTGTGTTTATACCCCATGAAGTATTTACACCCTTGAAGTATGTACACTCTTCCACATGGGGGAGTGCAGAGGGGGGGTACTCCCTTTGCGAGGTCCGAGGGCAAGCGGGCCCCCAACAGGGGTTCGGGGGTGAAGCCCCTGAAGGAAAATTTACCTTGTAAATGTATATTGTAATTTCATTGTAAATCTGGACCGTTCATTATAAGGTCGCAGATCTAACGATAGATATTATATTAGGGTTTTTTGCCCTAGAAGGCAACCCTCTTTTATTAGGGAAATGTATTGCGGCTATGGTTGGATGGAGAATATTGTATTCTGAGATAGGAGAGTGTGAGAGAAAGAAGAGAAAGTTACAACAGGTTTGTTGTAGGTTGTATGCCTTCATATGCTGGATAATAATAAAGGAAGGACCTGGCAATTTCTTTGGTGGACGTAGCCCACACTGGGTGAACCACGTAAATCTGTGTCTCTATTGTATTCTGTATCTTATGTGTTTTGTTTCCTCATTTGTTTTATTTTATTGCTCCACGGTTTTGTTTTTATAACAACTAGTATCAGAGCGAAAGGTAACTCGCAAGAAAAGAGGGTTCTTGGTTCGAGTGGGAGCAATGTCGGAAGATGGAAAGTTTAGGGTCAAGAAATTTAACCACCAAAACTACCAGTTATGGAAGATGCAGATGGAAGACTATTTATATCAGAAGGATCTATTCCTACCATTGGGCAGAATAACAAAGAAGTTGGCGGCTACGAAGGATGAAGAATGGGATATTCTTGATAGAAAGGCTCTAGGAACGATATGGTTGAGCCTGACAACATCAGTGGCTTTCAATGTTTCCAAAGAAAAGACAACGAAGGGTTTGATGGATGCATTGGCCAAATTGTATGAAAAACCCTCAGTATCCAATAAGGTATTTCTAATGAAGAGATTATTTAATATGAAGATATCAGAATGTGGGTATGTTGCAGATCATTTAAATGATTTTAATACAGTTACTAATCAACTAAGTTCTGTAAAAGTGGACGTTGATGATGAGGTCAGGGCTCTTCTAATCTTGTGCTCATTGCCAGAAAGATGGAACGGCTTGGTCATGGCTATAAGTAACTCTGTCTCTAGTTCAAATACTTTAAAATTTGATGATTTTGTTGGTGTTATCCTTAGTGAGGAAATGCGACATAAAGCATAGGTGAGACATTAGGAAATGCATTGAACATGGAGAACAAGGGAAGACAAAAGGATAGAGGAAAGGATTTAAGGAATCGTGGGAATTCTAGGAAGGGCAGATCCAAATCCAAACTTGGAAAGATAGAGTGCTGGAATTGTGGGAAGAAAGGACATCTGAAGAAATACTACAGAGCTCCAAAGAAACAAAGAGATGGACAGTAGGAGAGAAATCAGGAAGCAAATGTAACAGGTGATGTGTTACAAGATGCTTTGATTCTTTCTATAGATGATATTTCTGAGTCTTGGGTAGTAGATTCAGGGGCTTCATTTCATGCCACACCCCATAGGAAACATTTTATAGATTATGTTCAAGGTGATTTTGGACAGGTTCATTTGGGTGACGATGCACCATGCAAAATTGTTGGAATGGGAAAGGTAAAAATAAAGGAACGCAATGGAAACCAATGGTTGTTGAAAGAGGTAAGATGTGTTCCATATTTAAGGAAAAATCTAATTTCAACAGGGCAGTTGGCAAGTGAAGGTTGTATATCCATATTTACTGATAAGACGTGGAAGGTCATCAAAGGATCATTGGTGATAGCGAAAGGAGAGAAGGTAGGTACATTGTATTTATGTACTAGTAATACTGACTCTTCCATCTCTTTAGCTTCTGCAGGAGTGGATACAACACTGTGGCATCATAGGCTTGGACACATGAGTGAAAAGGGGATGCAGATAATTCACAAAAGAAATGTGTTGCCAGATCTTAAACAAATTTATTTGGACTTCTATGAGCATTGTGTTTATGGAAAACAGAAGAGAGTCAGATTTCTCAGAGTCAGAAAAGAAAAGAAGAGTGAAAGGTTAGAGATTATGCATACAGATCTATGGGGACTAGCTCAGATATCATCTCTTGGTGGATCTCATTATTATATTACTTTTATTGATGATGCAACTAGAAAAACTTGGGTTTATTGCATTCGACAAAAATCTGATGTTTTTGTTACTTTTAAGAAATGGAAAGCTTTGGTTGAGAATGAGACAGGAAAAAATTTGAAGTGTCTCAGATTAGATAATGGAGGTGAATATTGTAGCAAGGAGTCTGATGATTATTATTCATACCATGGGATTCATAGAGAGAAGACAGTTCCAAGAACACCACAAAAAAATGGTGTGTCAGAAAGGATGAACATGACAATCATGGAGCGTGCAAGGAGTATGAGATTGCAT
>JZKD02S1705265.1:1332996-1379437 GCA_000966675.3 Picea glauca
TTGATTCCATCTCCTATGAGCTTGCAAGTGACATTTTCCTTTTATATTAAGTTTGGTATGTCTCCAAGATTTAACATATTCTGATTTTTTTTTTTTGCAAATCTCTTTGGATTATGTGTCCTCTATGAAAACTGAACAAAAACAAGATTCATTTCTTCTATCAAATGCAAACACATTTTGATAGCATTTTTTTTAACTAAATTCTCTTGTCATGTCCCATGTATTGTACTGAATTCATATGGGATTGATCTATTTACATCTTGGATTCCAACATACCAAAAAAAATTACATAAGACAAGAAGTTTTTAACTTGAAATCTATCAAGAAAATGATTGAAGATCATATAAATTTGAACACATGAATAAAAATATTATGTGTACATGTGTACCATGTATATATACACACTTGCACACATATCTTGATGGATTATTTTCATGGATTAGCGCCAGTTTGCACCATTCAAATTTTTTATCAATGGATTCAAATCGATTGACATGAGGGTTCATCTGATACATTCGAAGTGCTAATTTTACACATTCCCCTGCACCATCATGCTCTCCTTTTCCATGATCAGTCTCAAAAAAATTCCAACAATGTGTAATTTTTTATTTCTTATGAAGACAACACAACCAATAGAATGATCGTGAAGATTTGAACTGACCCACGCATCCATCTAACCATATCCAATGTTGATCAAATATGGTCCCATGTTCTTTCAATGAATCATAAAGTTTATCAAAACAATGTTGTACATAATGTGTATCGTGTGCTCGATCATCACTTATATAAAAACAATATTCTTTAATAACATGCCAATTGTCATCGGTACTTTCTATGTTATCAATACTTCGTTAAACATGTCTATATAGAACGAGGACAAATATAGTGATTTGATCAGAATAATAATATTCACTCTGTATTTCTTTTTGTGTAGCGGATGTGTAATTCTCTGCAAAATTAACTATAGACAAAAGTGTCCCTGGTGGAAACACTTCAGAGGATTTTTTGAATTGTAGGTATTGTCATCGAGCTGTATGTGAATGCTTGGTGTATTTAAAAATTTCTTCCTCAAACTTCTTTAAAAAATCTATCACACAGATTTTATATACTTTCAAATCAATCCTTTTGGAAATAACATTTGAAGAATGTGGAGCCGTGTTGCTAATATATTCATATATCTTCCAATTGATTGTTATATTAAAAAATGATTGATCATTCATATCAATAGGATACTTTGAGTGAAACAAACATAGATTTCCACAACAGTCACATTTCTTTCCACCAACACATTTTTTTTGGTAAAACAATTCATCACCTTCTCTTTCACAAAGAATTTCATATTTAAAGAACGGAATGTGGAAGGAGGAGGTGAACTTGGCCTTAAGGTTTTACAAAAATCAAGAAAAGTGTCGTAATATAACTAAAATTCCACATGATAACGACCACAACAAGTGTCATGAAAAATGATGGGTCTAAAAAACCATGGTCTTTGTTGCACAAATTTATTGATGAAAATTTTAACTTAATTGTGCTCTTCTTTGAACTTATTAAAAAATTCTGTGTCATTGAAAATATATGTTTTGGATATTCTTCATATTGTTTTCTCCTTGCATCAAAACTACTCCCATGGCTTATCCACTTGCATCTGTCTCCACATTGAAAGCGATTTTCAAGTTTGGTAATGCGATAAATGGTGTTTGACTGATCTTTCTTTTCAGCTCATCAAAATCCTTTTGTTGATTCTCTCCCCATTGGAAACTCTTACCACTCACTATTATGGTGTGGAGTGGTGCAACTACCATTGAAAATGTAGATATGAACTTCAATGAGTACTATGTTTCCCCAACAAAAATCCTACTCCATGCCCTAAATACACCAAAGACTAATGAGAAAACTCACATTTCTTGAGGTTAGTTAGCACTTGTCACTTCTTCGAAGTCTCTAACACCTACATGAGATGTGAGATATGATCCTCCCATGTAGCTCTATAAACCAATATATCATCCAAATAAACTATAAAAAGTGAATCTAGATATGGGCATAATACATCATTCATCAGCCTCATTTATGTAGTTGGTGCATTACATAAACCGAATGACATGGCCAACCATTAATACAAATCTTCCCTTGTCTTGAAGGAAATATTCCAGGTGTTTTCTTCCTTGATGCATACATGTTGGTATCTTGATTAGAGATCCAACTTGGTGAAATATTTTCCATGCTGCAACTAACCTAATAAATCATCAATCCTTGGTAGAGGGTACCAATGTTTTAGTGTAATATTGTTAAATTATTTGTAGACGACACACATTGGGCAAGTCTCATCTTTCTTTGGTACAATTATGTAGGTGACCCACAAGGTGAGGTGCTTGGTTGAATCACACCCTACTCCAAAAGTTGTTGCAATTGCTTCTTCACTAAATTTTCTTTTATAATAGACTATCAATACAACCCAATATTTGACAATGTGTATTCTCAAAATAACTGTAGGGCCCATTTTAGAGCTAGGTCTCACTTTGGTGATTTGGGGTCTAGAAACTTTTGAAGCTATTTGAGACCTTAAATAGATGTTTTTGAGGTCAAAATTTTAGAAATGAAACTTTAACCTCTATACATTGTTCTACTCATCTAGGAATTTCCAACAATGTGAATATTCATAACCCAATAGGAAACCAAACAATATCATGAACACCCACAACCCTCCAAATTTATGAGCAATCATAGCAACCATCCATGAAACCATCAATTTTTTTGTGGTCAATTTCAACCAATTGACTATTTTTTTTGTTTTTTTCCAAAAAACAAATTTACCAGTTCTTAATTTTACGTTCATTCCTTAAAATTTTCTCTACTAATAACTCCTCTATAAACCAACATAGTCAACATAACAAAAACTACACATAAAAACATGAAACACTTAACCATGTAAAAGTTATATGCAAGCCTTACAACATGGAAACACCCAACAATCTGCCAAACAAATAACGGTAGTGCCAAAATGCAACAAATAAATCCTCCATAACCTAAAACATAAATAATCCAGTGAAAATACAATATAGAGTGGTGTCAAATGCAACAACAATAAACAATCAATACCATTCCTCTTTTTCAGGAGATTTTTTATGAAAATCTGACAAAGTTTCCGTTTCCTAGAACAGTTAAGACAAATACTTTTTTTTTAAACTAAAAAGATTCCCTCAAAATGTTCAAAAACAAAATATTAAAAAAATGTACATAGTTTCAATCATATCTAAGATGCCCATGGCTTCAAAATTTTCAAAATGTCCTTAAAAAGGATTCAAATGACAAGTTAACTGTTGCCCTGCCAAAAGGAAACTAAGCCAACGTCCAGCTTAATTTATTTTCATCATTTGATCATCTCATTACTGAAAGGAAGACGCTGGAGGAGATTTTTCAATACTTCTTCCTCCTCCTTTTGGGCATCGGCTGCTCATCGTATTTCCATTGCCTGTGAGATCAATCCAACAATATGTCTGTCAAATTTACTTAAAACATTAATAACCCCATTGTTCGCTACTAAAAGATGATCTAAATGTAAACCCAAATCCAGTCACTCCGCACGAACAATATCTATACTCATAATACCAAAGCAGAGATTTAGCTTTGCAATATTAGCATACCAGAACTTCACATCTTTCTCAAGAAAAAGCAGTGAGGCCAACTCCTCTCCCACGGAATGTTCCAATTCCTGACAGTCTCTACTGATCTGTTAGTGGGAAAAAAAGTAGTGTTAGTAATTCTTCAATATCAGAGCTCCAATGTTGTTAGTAATTCTTCAATATCAGAGCTCCAGTGTTGTTAGTAATTCTTCAATCTCAGAGCTCCAGTGGGAAAAAAAGTGTTGTTAGTAATTCTTCAATAATTGAAAAAGTAGAGTAAGCTATAAATACCTGTACAGGTAATCTTTCATTGAGTGGATTGTTCAAATGCCGAGTCTTTTGGAAAGGCAACTCACAACGCTGCACAGATATTTTAACAGATATTTTAGTTTAAAATCCGACCTATGCGAATAAAACCATAAGAATCTCATACACACCTTTAGCCATTTAACGCGAAAATTCTTGCCAAATTTTTTAAGACGTCCATGTCCGTCGTTCCATCTGGCTTCGTTGGGGACAGCACCGATTTTAGACACCATTGTTGCACATCCCTGAACAGGATAATAGTATATGCATGCATTCCACAATACGAAAGAGTTCTTGTTAATTATTTTTCAATAAGACGCGACCAGCGCAGACCTAAATGAATGTAAGGTACTTACATGAAAATGATGGGCTTGATTGACAGAAAATATAAGAACAACGTTATCACACGCATCAAAAGCTTCGTTGAGGGTGGTCTCGTTTTTTGGCAGAGTTGCCCACATTTCTCGTTCTACAGAGAGCTGCAAATTCTCCAGATTGTTGCTCTTGATAATAAAATATCTGCAATCAATAATTTCAGACATAGGCCATGTGCATATTAGAAGAAAGTTCCTGTACCAAACCGATCAATAACTCTACTAGAAATTGCAAATCATGTTGGAAACCTTGAAGTTCCTTCTGGAAGCCTTGAAGCGCGAGGATCGGGTTTCTTAATAATTTGCGGATATTTGGAATTATTTTCGGATGCTTGGTGCCTTTTAATAGCCTCTGAAACCTCTTCGACAGGGGGTGGTGGACCAGGAACCTTTTTATGCTTGTAACGACAATTGGGTCCATTGGGACAGAAACCAAAGTTATACCTACATTTCACAGACGCAGTGGCATCCCTCATAAATCCTTGAAATTTCCAAATAAAAAAAAATGTAGTCTAAACAGCCCTGATATAGATATTGCCACAGACTGAACCCTAATGGTATATATATTACTTACATGATGCATTCCTTGACTTCTTGAATGSTGTGCCTGTAGACGCACTGCCGGTTGAGACATTCTCCATGTYTCACAAAGTGTCGGCAAATGGGCATCCGAGATTCGTCATAGCGGTGAAGAAAATTGCAGGTTGCATCGTCCTTCGTGCACAAATTTTCCAACCACTGCCGACATACGATCTGCTTRTAGGGTTTCGGTCTTTTGTGRGGAGCAYRGGTGGGCAATGACGAAGGATTTGGGCTTGCTTCCTCTTCCTCATCGTCGAAAACTTCGTCCTCGAAATCAAATGAAATCTTTTCCTCCATTAGATCGCCCAAGCTCTAATTGTTACTGGCTGCCAACTCAATCGTGATGATATTGTTCGCTTTGAACATTTGAATATTATTCACTGGGCAGCATATATATATATATTAGAATGAGTATTGAACAACATATCGCCGTTTATGTCGGCGCCCTCAAGTCTCCGTTTCTTCTTATGTCGGCGCCATTTATTCCCATGGGCCATGCCCGCTGGTTGCCTCGACATCAACTCTTCTAGTTAGAATTTTGCAGCGGAGGAGATAGGGAAATATCATATCTTCTGGCTTCTTACCTTATTATTGTACTGCATTATTTAAATATTTGGGGCCCTTCATATTTAAGTATATATTCTATCTTAAATCACATACATTCCTCCAAAATACTTGTGTACTCTCCAATACAAATTACCATAACTTCAACTTAATATACATAGCATTCCATTTATACTTTTGCTTTGCTCGCACAATAAGAAATCATTTTAAACATCCATTAATAAAATATGTTAATAAATCAGCTTCAAACTTTAGAATTAGATGTATAATAAGATATAAAAGATATAAATAATGAAACTAAGAGAATATGGGCTTGAAGTTGGTGGACTAAAAAGTGATAATGGGGTAAGTAGGAACACACTCTCCTACTAGTGCTCATAGGTTCTTGATGCTATAGGCTCATTGACATGGATGTGCGTGCGTTCTTAAGAACGTGTGTATATTCTTCTGTCATGCCCTTTCCTTTTTTAAGAGACATCGAGTGCCATTTGTGCCCATTTGCACACATCACGCCTGGTGTTTTTAGCTTCATTGAGCAAATAGAGAGGAGAAACAAATATAAGATCTTTCCACCTTGTCCCAGTGAAGCCAGATATGCTTGATTTCTCTTATTTTTCTCCCACTCCAGTAATTTTTACTTGTATTGAATTAATTAAATATATTCTAAAAGAATCTAGAAATTATAGAAATTTGTAATCTTATAGAGAAATCTCATCTGACCTAATTTATATGTCACACCTTATAAAATTGTAGTAGATATTATAAAATGGAACCCGAAGACAATGTAAATTTTCCACAAGCACACCAAAGTGGGGAAAACCCCAACCCACCACAACCACCTAATATAAACACACAGATTGATGAGGGGTTGGCCACGTTGAGAACACTTGTAAATGAATTAAGGGGCATAAGAGAACCTACCCGAGAGTCATTGACCACTTCATTGGGCATCATTGTGAGGTTCATTGCAACTTCCCAAGGGAAATTAACTTCTATTACTGAATATAGGGCTAGAATGTTTGAGTTTTACAGCACTAGACTTGATAGAAACCAAGTTAGAGACTTGAGGTATTTCAAAACAATCTCTGATGTCTCTTTTTATTGATCCTCGAACTAGACAAAAAACACTTGTCAACAAGAAATGCATTTGTATGGACTGGTGTATTCACTCGTAGTTTAATGCTAATTGGATGAATAGGTGGTTCATGGTATTTGATAAACTTCCCTACAATAACATAGAGGTTCCTTTATATTTTTTGAGAAAATTATGGGAATAATTTATTTTAGGTCACCATGTGAACTACTTCGACTTTGGTGACTTATAGAGGGTGAGACGAGGGTCTGTATAGGACCGAGAGAATTTTAGGCATGATCCAATGTTATGTCCTCATCCCCCCAAGCGAAGGCCTAACCCCCTTTCCAAACATCCTCCTATTGTAGAGGGATTGCAATAGGTATAGGTATCTCTATCATCCTTGACTTGGAGTCTAGTGCAACATGGTCATTTTGTTACATTATCTCGGCAAGAGGTGCTTGTTGGTGACGTTGAAAAAGGGGTAAAACCTTCAACCCCTAGAGAAGAGTGCATCAAAGAGAGGGAACATGGATATAGTAGTTGTTCATGTGAGCCTCACATATGCTCGATTTGTGGGAAGACTTGATATTGGCGTATGGATGCTAGTGGACACAAGAGCTTCATGGAGGAGGTTGGTATCTTAACCATCTCTATGTTATTCATTCTTATATATTTATATAGTATTTTGTGTATTTATTTTGATATTTTATTGTATGATGTTTTTCATTTGTTACGCCTGTATAGTAGACCCTCTACGTCAATAGATGCATTAGTGGATGTCTCCACCGCTGATGCAACAATAGAGACAACCTACTCATTCAGTGTACCACATACACAGGTATGTGTCACATTTGATAAATTCACCATAGTGATTTTTTTATTTTCTGGCATCCTCAAATTTATAATGTTCTTGTGTTTTTGTAGGTCGCGAGACTAGGAGGTTCCAAACAATGTCCACCTGGGATGGAGAAGTCACCTACTTCATAGGTATCATGTGTTGAGTTAAATCTTGTTTAAATCTCAAATTTGTTGTATTTGTGTTGTGGAATTTTACTATTTTGTACTAATAACAATATTACTAATATGTATGTACATTATTGATATTTTCGCGAGTTACAGTATTAGTCTAGTCCTTGGAAAACTGACCACATATTTTGGGTTACCTATTTCTAGGCCAAGCGTCATTCCATCACTTGTACATCCCATGGGAGTTCATCACTTCCCACCCCCACAATATTTCTTATTCTATGCATCCTCAATGGATGCACTCGTAGGCCACCCATTCACACCACCTCTTCCAGCACATCCATCCACAATGGATGCACCAATATTCCACCCACCCCCACCACCATTTCCATATGCGCCATCCACCAAGGCTTCCACAATAGATGTTACCTCGGAGCAGGTTGTACAACCAAGTGCTCCACCTACCAAAGACTCTCCATCGATGCTCGAGATATTTATGGTGAGATAATGTGTTGATGGTCAATTTTTATGTATCATGAATAGAATTGGTTTTATGCATCTATGTTTAAATTTCATGAATTGATCCTTGTAATTAAAGCAGAGTGAATCACTAAGAGATTAGGTTCGCGGAGGAGGTTAACACCCTCACGATTTTCAGTACCATCTGCGGTGAGTTGTCTTATGTTGAATTACAAAGTATCATTTTGTAATTATTTTAATTCATTGTGGAAAAGAAATTATATTCTAACACTATAATTCTACCACTTATATTCTACATAGATTCTAGCACTACAAATAATTTATATCTATACAAAACCCTAACCACCTAGTTGTCCTTCATTAATAATACTACATCAACTACCCAATGAACCTTATTTAATAAAAATTCCCCCCATACACTATGTAACAACCTACTCCCTTAACTAGGGGAGTCAGGGTGAGACATAACATTCTCTCCCCTTAAAAAAGTAGTTTTTTCCACTCTCTACAATAAACAACCCAAAAAACCAAGATCTACTCTCTTCCCCAAAACTTGCACAACCTAAGGAATGGGATCCCCTTTCACTGCACATAGTCTCTCGGGCCTTCCCACTTCCCTCCAGGGATCCAGTACACCCGGTTGACCAGGAATCTCCCAACCTCTCTAGAATTTCTCACATCAACCTTCACAAAGATCTAGAGCCATTTCCTCAATTGGAAAAAAATCCATAGACACACAACCCATTTTTACAAGCACACATGCCATATTTCCAACATATACAAAACTCAATAATGGATACCTTCAAGCACAACATGGTTAGTCCTCTTCCCACCACTTTTCTTCTCTACCCACAATGAACATGTAAAAACTTTCCTCGTTTCCCATCGAATTTCATTTTTTCCCAAGAAATACCAAGCAAGTTGACTCTCACACTCTCCAACGTTGATTGTACTTCAGCCCTATGCTCCCAATAACTAAGGGTTGTGACTTGTCACACCCACCCTCTTACATGAATTCAATGATTCATCTCTCAAACACTCAAGGGGAAAATTAGAAGGTAATTTATACACTAAATTAAGATAATAATATGACTTTCCCCTTGGATCCCCTTTTATCCCCCTCTCTTGTGGAATCATAGAACCCCATTTTTATCATCCATCTCTTATCACAGCTACTGATTATTATTTTTATTAATCATTTCAATGTACATAATACATAGTTCAACCATTGGACATATTGAACAAGATGTGATCTTCACCTGAAACATATTGGCTCACCAGCCTAAATCACATTTACACAATTACATTATAATTTGTGGGGGAGTTAAAACTGGGGATGTTACAAAGAAAAGGAGAAAATCCTCCAAATATCCAAATAGATTCATGCATCTAACTTACCTATTCTCAATAATGACTACATGATCTCCACCTATTGACACATTCTGCATGTGGCCCCTTTATTATTACGACAATGACTATTTCATATCATTTAACCATTACATGTACATTTATACCCATATATGCCCATCTTTGGGTCATACCATTATTTAAAAAGTATGGACCCACAAATTAATTAATTGACTCCTACATACCCCTTAATAGGGAGGTTTGCGTAGGATCCTAACATCGGTATATTTCCCATTAGACATGATCAATATTGACAACCACATTTAATATTGCAACAGTGAGATCACATTGTGATGCTTTTTATGAAATCATTTTCAATTGAGCTTATGTATTTCTAGAAGTGTGTACACTAAAATATAGAAAAACCATAAATAAGTGTGTCTTGATTGGCTTGAAAATACTTTGCAATTGTTTTTTTCTTTGTTAGTATTGTGCACAATTGATGTTGAATTTTTATAGTCATTCACATTTTCACTTTCAAGGTACATAAATACATTCCCTAAATAAGTAAATGTTTTTTCACTTCTTTCTTATGTTTCCAAAAATTTCCATTGCATTGTCACTTTCCCATTGGCATTTCCAAGTTTCATACATCTCATTGAGTTGGTTATTACTTTCCTTTTGTACATTTACTAAAAATATTGTTGATTCACAAGGTGGTTTTAATGTATTTTCAGTGGACATGCAAGAAGCAACAGGTAACATAGTTCATTGCTATTAGGTGAAAAAATGTTAGATACATATCCTAATTGAATGAGTGATTAAAATGTTTTTGTATTATTTATACATGGAACAAATTCAAATGGATACAATACCTTGGAATAAACTTTGGTAGAATAAAACCTATGTGATGATCCAAATTTTATTAGCAGAATGAAATGAATAAAGATTATTAAAAGATGCTTAACATAGAATAACATGGATACAATAAAACTGGTTTTCTATTCAATAAGGAAATAAGTTGAAATTGTAAAATGTAGCGGAAAACAAGCTTGTTGGAATGGTGGCAGCTTATCTCTGAGAACGACTACGCTCATTCACAAGAAGATGATTACAATGAGGCTTTGAAGGCCTTTTTACAATAAACAAGAATGTCAAAAACCCTAGACATCCAAAAACCTAACCCTAGGAGATGAAGCGCCAAAAGTCATGTGGGCCCATTGGGTAAGTTAGTACATCAACTTCTCGGGGTCATAACTTTTGCATACGATCTTTTTTTTAGACACATGATAGACCGTTGGAAAGGTCTATCCGAGGAATAGACATTTTTATGCGATATATCAAACGAAGGCACCCTCCAGGGGAACTAAGACCTTGAATGGATGTCTTCCCCAAGTACTACATGTATGCCCCACCTACAATCACCTCTGTAGGTTACCTATGAGTGTTCACTAAGGCTACCACCTCAAAATAAATGATCGAGAAAACACTCATAGGTCAGACCACACATAAGGGCAAGGTAACTCAACTTGAAGCCTCGAAATTTATAACTCATAGAAAGGTTTGTCACCAATGAAACCCTCGTATACATAGTAATCGAAGTGATACCACAAACACCAAAAAAATTAGAGAGGGGTAATATTCCTACTTTCCCTAATGCAACCTCATGCTTGAATCTTATGCAGAGGATATTCCCGACACATTGGTTGCAAAAATGGATTTTATACACTTTAATTAATTTTAGGTTTCATATTTTGGCCTTGGAGAGTTAACTCTCCAATCCTATCCCAAGGCCCTAAACCTGTGTAATGTTGATTTTCTAGCAAAGACAAGAGTCTAGTTAATTTTAGATTACACAATATTTTCTTATGGTTGTTTTTTATGTCAAAGAAAAATGGAAGAAACTTTCATGGTTTTTATGACTCTTGAACCAACCAAATAAATGCAAATATGTCAATGCAATTTTTTAAATTCAATGAATGTTATCTATTGGAGGGAAAGATATTTTATTTTTCTTTGCAAAATTCAAAATGAAACCTTACAATAACCAAGCAACCATGCAAGACAAATCAGAACCAAACTTTTGAAAAGATCTCAAACAAAATACTTTCAACAATGCACTTCGTCCTTAATGCTTCAAAATCTTGTATACAAACAATTTATTTTTGTTTGTTTTTCCAAATATGATGAAAAAGTTCCTTACTCTAAAAAAGAACAACAATCTGCAAATGGAAAAACAACAAATCAACAAGCAACGACTATAGAAAATTGGTAGTGATGTTGAGAAGCACACTCCAATGTCTCTACAAGGATCTCAACCCAAAACGTACTATGAGGGTGGATCTAGTAATGAGCACAAATAAGAAGAGGGGAAACAAACCAAATGAAGTCATTATAGGACACTACCATATGTAGTCAGATGTATTGTGTGCACTTCCAAACTTCAGTGGATCACTAGACAACAAACAAATTTACACAAGCAATCCAATCAAGCCACAAAAACACACTTCAAACCTAATTTGAAAAGAAAATGTGCAACAAAAGGACTCAACCAGAGACACGATCTATGGTAAAATATCAATCACATATTCTTGAGATCAAACACATCTAGATCTAACTAGAGAAATCTGAAAATTTTACAATTTTCAAGGTTTTCAAGGGCTGACACTTGTCATATGACCTGCAACAAGTGAATAGTCGTTGGACACGAGTAGTGAAACCAACGAAACACTACCAAATTATTGGAAAAACTAAATATCTAACTTAGATATATCATATCTGAGAGATATAATCCTTGAGGGATTACCATGAAACAAAATATCCAAATAAAAAAAAAAAACAGAGGATAATAGGTAAGGGAGACTAAACTAGAGAATAATCAAAGATTCTTCCCCAATGGAGTTGCCAATTATGTTATGGAGAAAATATCAGAAATGGACAGTAAGATCTCCTTAAGATATTCATATTGATCCTAGACAGATAGTGGGATAGACTTCTATGGATTTCCTTAGAAACAAGAAATTAGATTCACAATTACATGAGTAGAGGGAAGAATGGCATACCTTATTTTGAAGCTTGTCCTTTGTATGTCTTGGTTATTGCAGTCCTGAATTTCTAGCTCTAGCTCCTACAACCTTCTTTTGCCTACTCACAAGAGAAAAAACAATACCATTATACTTCTCTCCCTAGTGTTAGAATCCTAGATCTAGCTTGGGTCTAGCATGATCTATGATGAAATCAACGAGATCTAAAGATCCATGAATGAAACACAAAAATATATGGGGAAAACCAATAATATATTAATTGAAATGATTTCAAATGCATCAAAGTAATTACCTTTTAGTTTAAATCCATTCCTTCTTGTCCCTTGTTCCTTGCTCCTCCTCATATTTTCAACCAAGCTAGGAAACCTAACTGCAATTGATGTAGAATGGAGAAGTTCCTCTATATTTGGACAACATAACTCTGCAAATGATTCTTCCTCCTCATGCTCAATATTTTCCTTCTCTATATAGACTCTTGGAAGAGGCTTGGGAGAGCTTCTATATCTTCTAGAGACCAATGGAGACTCGAATGTTGTGAGTTCTAAGGATCATGCCACGAAGAACTAACTCATCTCTCACTCATCTCTTCAAAACTCCACAAATATAGTAGGTTAATGAGGGTTTCTCTTGTTGTGAATTGGTGTCAAGTGACATGTTGCTAGTCATCTCATATGTGACCAACTACACCCCTAAAAAATTATCTAAACCTTGAGCTAATGGTTGTGTTTTGGCTTACATATTCTTATGTGTCCCTTTTGACAATGTAGGGTGGAAATCAAGGATATAACACCTGCCAAGATGCTACAGAACATTAACCCCCCTCTATTATTCTCTTTAATTTCCTATTCACATTTTTTCTTCTCTACTATGGAACAAAATACAATAACATAGAATGGAACCCATTCTCCTCCTAGCAGCCAGGTATTTAACATAGTTCAATAGCCATCTAGGGGTAGGGTTTTGACTTATTCAATACACAATTGTGACAAGGTTTTGGACCTTCTAGACTTTTCTTATAAAATCCACTAAGTGACTATCCCCACATGTTTAAGTAATGGAGGTTGACGTGGAATCAACTCACACCATGGCGATCAATGCAGTAGTTCAACTTGTGGGAGGCATAACTTTCACATACGAACTTCGATTGAGGCAATTCTTTCACCATTGGAAGGTCTCAGTGTGTAGAATATAGAAGAAGGATCCATAGTAAATGTTGGACCATAAAAAAATGTTGCTTGATGCCTCAAAATGGCTCTTGAATATTCTAGATAGTTTTTTGGATGCAAATTTCCAAATTTGGACTAGTCGCTAAAATGGCTCTACAAGTTGATTCCTACAATTTTTTTCACCCATAAAGAATTGATATAGATGAAAAATAATATTTTGATTCAATCCATATCACATATACATTATATTTTTCTTGAAAATTAACATACTATTTTTAGAAAAACTCAAATTTCACATAGTTATTCATAGTTTCTATAAAAAAAAATTATAAATTCGAAAAGCTAATTCAATTTCCTACATTTCATATTTTTACACTATATTCAAATTCATTGTAAAGGTACCTTGAATAATTCCTCCAAGTTAACATATTTTTTTTCCATGTTTGCATTGTCATTATTGCATCATGAGAGACCATCATTAGCTTGCACCCACCCAAGAGTCTTTCATACCTATAGTTGGAAGTAATGTTAGTCATTATTTTACCAATGCTTTCATTCCCATTCACTCTAGTATTCGTTCCATCATTATCTCATTCATGCTCTAGGTTCTTCATGTTTTGTTCTCTATTTTTATTGATGGAAATTTTGTAAATTCAATGAAATCATCATTGTTAAGAGAAATTTGTAGATATTTGATGAATTAGTGATGGTTATAGGTGAGCATAAAGTCTTGTAAAATTAGCAAACCTTTAACCATTGTGCATTTACTACTCTTTGGATTCTTGAGAGCCACATATTCATCTTGCAAGTAATTCTAAAAAAGAATACAACATATTATGGTCTTTTTACCCACAATAAAGAGCACTAGAGGGATGAATATCTCTAAGAAACTATGGAGCAAAGAAGGGTTAGATATTCTTTGTGTTTTGTGGTGTAGTGGAAGATAATTCCTATGATGTTAATCAATGGAAGGGATACTTGTAATACTCTTTGGTGAGAAAATAGGCCGAGCATGCAAGAAAATGGATTGAGTTGAGAGAGAGAGAGAGAGAGAGAGAGAGAGAGAGAGAGAATTATGCAACATTTTTCCTTTATTCTAGTGGCTTCATAGTTTGGATTGAGGGTGGTATCTACACTATATACCTATGGATGGGTGAGACATTTCTCTTACACAACTAGTTTTTTGGACTTTCTTTATGTAAATTATACATTCTTTAATGTTGTTTACAAATATGTAAAATTATGTTTTATTTTATGTTATAAAAATAAGTGTATCATGCATGCTATGTGCAATTATTCTTGTTGTTTTCATTGTATTTTTATATTCAAAGATAAACATAGGTTTTATTAAATTTTAGACATGGGTTTTATTAAATTCTAATCTTTCCTCATAGGCTTATTTAGTTGTTATTATGGGGATATAATCTCTAAGGCTTATTTTGTTGTTATTATGGGGATATAATCTCTAAGGGAGAAAATTTGGAAACCCATCATGTGATCGAGATCGTTGGATGGGGACACTAGAAAATAAATATGATACACTGAGATGTTGGACCACATAAAGGTGGTGGGAGTATGGTATGGTCAGAGAGGCGATTTCTATCTATGAGTTCTATCAAGGGGTTCACCAAAGCATTGGCCCTTTAAACTGCTCCTAATAGAATTGCAATCAATACTTCATATCTAGATAAAAAAGCAAATCAATACTTCATATCTAGATAAAAAAGCAAATGCCCAAAAATCAAATTTATAGAAACATTATATGAAAATAAAAAATAACCATTACATGACAATCATTAAAAGGTTCTTATTCATTAAGCACTATGATAATACAATTTTAAAACACCCATTCCTACTATTAAATTAGGATCTACCCATGAATAATGGACCCATAAAGAAAAAGAAGGATCAATAATATAATAATTAATTATGTATTAAATATATTATTGTAAATAATGAAAGGAGGATGAATAATGGAATGATTTAATTGTATATTAAATAGTTAAATGAAAAAATTAAGTTGATAGTTAATCTTTAACATGCTCCAAGATTAAATATTAAGATAACACAATTTTAATACACCAAGTCATTTTAAATTAGGAATTACCTATGAATAATGGAATCCATATAGGAAGATCAATAATACATTTATTAATTATGTATTAAATAGTTTATTGTAAATAACAAAAAATATTAATAATGAAATGATTTAATTTGTATTAAATAATTTAATAAAAAAATTAAGATGATATTTAATTTCTAACATGTTATGAATTATTTCTCTAGATAGGGTGTTAGGTGGATCTATATGATGGGAATACAGATAACAGATGACCACAACACCTTGTGGCCCAAGCTCCAAGGGACACAGGTGGTCGACACTTGGCTTAATTTCACCTCCAAAGCCATTAAGAAGAATATATACCTATTGTGTGTGATCCATGGTGTGTTAGCTTCAGGTACTGGTGATAAAAAAGGAATTTACCACTTGTGTTGGAAGCTAATATGGCTTGATCATATAGGTATAAGCATAGGGTGCTTTGTATGGAGTTGAGAATTGTGAAGTTGCATTTGCATGCTCTCCCGTGTCTGGTTTGGGAGCCTTCTAAAACTTTCCTCGCGTTCTTTTCATTCCTTCCCAATTCCCTCCTCTGAATTGTGAGCCTCCTCATTCTTATCATGTCCAATGAGCGTGCTAGAGTGCGCAAAGGTTCTAGTTCTTTACACAAATTTTGGGATCGAAGAGGTGGTTCGATGTATTCGACTAGCAGCAGGGGGAGTGAGTCTGATTTTTTGAGGGCCTAGGCTTATGATTTTCAATTAAATTTAACCCCAACTCAATACCTACAATATTTGAAGTGGACTCTAGAATATGATATGGTTTGGGGATGCATGGTAGAATGGTTCGAACTCAAGGATGCACCAGTCTTGGAAGTTGAGAAGCCAATGGTTAGCTAAGGAAGATGAGCAAGTTCCTACCCTCCAAAAAATCCCCTCTCTCCCATCCATTCTTTGCATCCTTAGTGTGGTACAAATAACAACAATTCGGAGGCAGAGCCTCGGACTACCCCGTTGATGTAGGATCACCTCCAACTAATCTTTACGATCTGTAGTGAGAAGGAGAACCAACATTACAGGTTGGAGATGTTAGAACAAAAGGTAAACATGTTGATTGATCTCTGCTCCAACCCTCAATAGTGTCAACATGCACAAGAGGAATGAGGTCACTCTATCCTAATCCCGAAATGGCCTCCCATTCATCAACAATGTCCTAGGATCAATCAAATAGAGGATTCATAATCTGGCTCAGCTACATGAACCAATGCTAATTCTTCTTCTAAGGAACATGTTTCAACTTTGTTTCCAAGTTAATGCTTTTTTTTATCCCTAGATAAACAATAAAAAAAATTCAATTTTTAACCTCCGAAGAGAAAACATTTCATTTGCCTAATCCATGATAGGGTTGGTTTCCTTTGTTGGAATACCAAACACATGAACAATATGAATATAATGTTCTTAGAAGATAATATGAAATTCTAACTTAGGAAAAAAGTCTATGAGTTATAAACCTTTTAAACTACTCCCAATAGCATAATTACACTACATACTTTAAAATTCTATAAAGGAATTAATTAAATATTAAAAAGTATTTCGCAATATATGACCATCACAAATATATTATACAATCAATAAAAGGTGTTTATTAATTACCCATTATAATTCCTCTTAAATTAAGGATTGCTCATGAATAATGATAACAATAAATGAAGATTAACCATGATTAATAATGAAATGATTAATTATATAAGAAATAGTTTATTGTAAATAAGTAAAGAGAGTTTCATATACTTCCTATGAAGTTAACAAGAAGTACAATTTGTTGCCATGAAAAAACTAACGAGATTCGTATGTTACCTCGTCCATTGTGCTTACGTCTCGTTGATTGCTTTGTATTTGATTGCTTTGTATTATGTCAAGTAATTTCCTTAATTGAAAGTTCAAGACGTGGGTTTTGTTGACTGTCTAGAAACTCAACTATGTCGTCATCATTGATTCATAAAATCAATCGTGTCATCGTCATTGGTTACATAAAATCGTATTCCATTTCAATTGATGCATTTAATGTTACATCCAAGCACACGATGCTCACTTTATCCCATAGAAATTGTGTAATGAAAATTCTAAAAAAAGAATAAGAGTGACTCCAAACAGAGCATATGTTATTTGCAACTACACACAGGGCCATATCAGTTGTCAACATTAAATGCCACACCCAGTACACAATATATGAATGGTTCTTGTGAAAACTGTGACTTCCCATCATAGATGATTTTAGGAGTTAAATTTCGCCAATGGGATAATTTTCCATGGTTTTCCCAAAAAAATATTTGTCAATGTTCGTTTTTTCTAAAAGTTGTTCGCCCAAATTCCATAGAAGAAAATTATTTGACCTTAAAAATAGCCAAAATTTTATAGAGACTATATAAAATCCTTAAAATTTTGAATACTTTTATAAAACTATCGCCAAACATTTTACGTTTTGCATCTTAAGGACTAGTAAGATTAGCCCATGTTTCGACATTTTGATATAAATTTCCATCCTTAAAATCATCCTTGCTCGCCATTAGTCTTAGATTCAAAAGGGGGTCTTTGGAGTGATGTCGCACATCGTCGTCCCACTTGTGAGCCAATTCTGAGTATGGATGTCGTTAATGGCCAATCGATGGACTCTCGAGTTTCATGTTCGAATCTTATTGCATCAAACATACCATAGCTAAACATTACTATTTAATCCCAGGCTTCTTCATAAGTGCATATTATTAAAAATCGTATTCACTTCACAATACAAATCACGTCAAATGACGCTCTCACTAAACTAAATTGATGGAGTAAAAGTCACAATTGGGTGTAAAATATGATTTCATTAATTTAAATTCTCTAACAACTCAAAGGATCCAATAACACTTTCAACTTACCAACCAATGAACTGTTAAAAAAAAAATTATTTTGTATATTAAAATATAATATATATATTTTTTATGTTGAACATTAAGTTTATTCCAGAAATTTTAATGTCAAACTAAATTAATACACCATTAAACTCGGAATGAATGCTATGAACTATAATAAGAGAAGGAGGATCAATAATGGAGCGATTGATTATATATTAAATAGTTTAATGAGAAATTTAAGAGGAAGTTAATTTGGAACATGCTCTCGACCATTAAGTTGTACCGAGACTCAACACTGGAGTGACACTTGTGCTTACATTGTGAGTGGTCATACCACATGGTTGTTTCCTCATCCGCTTATGACCTTAGAGTAGGTAATATATTTATTTACAAGCACCCTAGATTCTTCTATTCCATTCATCCCAACCTGACCCGGCCAAGATGACCCTTCTTGTATGTCAGCCGATATTTTTTGTTGATAAAATCACGGTACTACATCTAAGATGATAAATTCCCTTTCATCATCCACTCCACAAAATTTCTACATGATTTATGATTTTCAAAGCGTCCATTATCCCTCCACAAAATTGTGCCCGAAACCATGAACCATGATGTGACAAATTTAACGGTCCATCTACAGAATTTTCAAGGTAATAAACATTGACCTGCAACCAACATTAATGTTGTGCTCAGAATTTATGCACAGTGAAGAATCTTTTCATTTATGATGAATGCAATAAAATGGGCGGTGACAACTTTAGGTTATCCAATATATCAATACAATTACCGGTGGTATGGACGGTGGTAGTGTTAAGATATCCAATATATCAATACAAATACCGACGATGATATGCAAGTTTCCTGATATGATATGATATGATTGAGTTGTAGCTGGAAACAATAACAAGAAAGGTGATATGCAGATTTCCTGATATGATATGATTGATTTGTAGCTAGCAATAATAATAAGGAATGTGATACTGATATGATATGAGATTGAATTGTAATGGGAAACAATAACAATAAGGGTGATATGGAGGATAAGAGTTCACTATGCCAGAATTGTGGTGCAATCCCTTAGCCAATGGCCACATACTATTATGAAGAAAAGCCAAAACACAATAAGTAGATGGTATGTTGCCAATGTTCCAAAACAATTTGTACTGAAGATGATGCTACCTCTTCTTTTTTCCAATGTTATGACCACTCTTGGATGACCATCTGGCCATAATTCAGAAGAGCTTAAGAATGTCCCAATGACCGACATTGTGTCTACAAACACACCAATGAAGTTGACGAGGAGTTCTTCATGTGAGTAATATATATATATATATATATATATAATATTAAGGTTCAATCTATACAAGTTATTAGATTTCTCTACAGTACAAGTTTAGTTAGTTTAGAAATTCCAAGTGAGGTCATTGTTTTGTATAAATGCAAGTATAACTTTGGCTTCTATCCCAATGGACCTAATTGTGGTTACAAGAATACGAAGCTTCTGGGTCCACCTTCTCCTGTGGAAGAGGTTTTAGAGATCATTAAAAGGAAGAAAGCATCCAGTAATAGATCCAGATATGAACAAACTATTAGGAACCCTAACTCCTCGACTTCAAGCTTACCACAAGGAACTTCAAAGTTTCCTACATTCTCTAACTTACAGTGTTAATTTGTTTGGTCCATGCTGAACTCTTATTCGTGCATATGTTCCATGTCCATATGTAACATTATCGATTTATATTTCTCCTCTTTCTTTATACAAATGCAGGTATTTTGTTGTCAAGAGAAACAATCTTGAAAATTTGCAACTCTCCTTTGAACGGGGAATGTGTGCAACTCAAACAAGAAATGAGAGAATTCTTAATGAATATTTTCATTGATTAGATAATGTTCTTATTATATTCTGAATGAACCAAGCCCACCATTTTCATGTAAGAACCTTATGAGTGATATGGAGGTTGTTTTGCTACATCTTGAATGCATTTAATAGTTCTGCTTTTGAAATTGAGTTCATATACATTCCAATGCCTAAATTCACTTGTAGGGATGTGAAATAATGGCATCTAAAATAGGCGGTGTCTATAGTCAAGCCAGATGGAAATATGGACATGGTCATTTTATAAATTTTGGCAAAAACTTCCGCGTAAAATGGCTAAAGGTTAGCATTATACTATTTATTCTATTACTATATTCATGATGTTCTTCTATCTGCACATTTTGTTTTCAAATTTTTCAATCCATCATTTGATACTCATCCCTGTGTGGAAGAAGTTAATGCCAATCAATCCTGTATATAAATAACATATAGTGGATTGTTGAATATAAATAGATTCTTATCATTTTTAATGTAATTTTAAAAACGAGATTTTAAAACAAAATCCTTTCTTGGAAAGTTTTATTATAACTTCCAATTCAAAACTCACACCAGATTTATGAGAAACTGCACAGACATATGAGAACTTACGAAGACAGAGTGAAAGAAACAATAGAGTAAAGTATGAAAAGAGGAATGTGCGGAGCACACTTGTATTAAGAAAAAAGATGAACTTATAGCTCAAGGCATAAGCAACAAATCAAGAATAAGAAAGGAAAGCAAAACATAGATTGGTATAGCTATCCATAACAATTGGAAGTGTACAATCAGATACAGTTGGAGTTTGTCATTAAAAATCCCTCTTAAACTCAATGGTTATAAACATCAACACTTATAATACCCAAGTTTTATCGTTGGAAATCAAACATGGTTTTTCCCAATGGCTTTGTAATGATCTCTCGGAGTTGATCTCATGAATCACAAAATTGTAGAGTTGCTCGCGTATGAAGTGACAATGAGTTTCAATGTGTTTTCTCTTCTTGTGAAAAACATGGTTTTTCGACAAGTAAATTTATTAAGTGTTGTCATAGAAAATGGGAGTTGGCTGATTTTTCATAAGTTACATGTCATTCAATAATTTTTGCAACCACACAACTTGACAAGAAGATGAGGTAGTAGTGACATACTCTGCCTCTATAGAAGATATGGAGACAATGGGATGCTTCTTTGGTTCCCAAGAAATAAGATTTGTGCCCAAGTGAAAATCATATCCTTAAGTGTTTTTCTGATCATCTAAGTTTCCTACAAAATCACTATCAGTGTAGCCAAAAAGATGATCATCTTCAGACAAAGTGTACCATAATAAAAAATTGAGTGTGCCTGCAACATATCTCATAATTCGTTTGGCTATTTTCCAGTGAGAATCTTTGGGAGATTCCATGAACCTCGAAACAAAGTTGGTTGCATACATAATATTAGGTCTAGTAGTTGTAAGATACAACACAATTCCCACTAAAAATTTATATAAAGTAGAATCTATAGTAGGGCCTTCATCTTGCTTGCTCAATTTTCTGCCTAGGGGTATATGAGTTTCTTCTAGATTGCAGTCTTCCATGCATAATCTTTTGATGATGTCGATAGCATACTTTTGTTGACAAACAAAAATTCCTTTGGATGATTGATCAACCTCAATCCCCAAAAAATATTTCATTATGCCAAGATCTATCATCTCAAATTAAGATCACATGGCATGCTTAAAACTATCTAATTGAAGATTGCCAATGTATATCATATCATCAACACATAGGCATACAATCATAATTTGACCTTGTTGATCTATTTTGGTGTACAGTGTTGGCTCATTCTGGCTTCTACTGAAACCACCCTTGATCAAGTAAGCATCAATTTAGTTGTACCAAGCTCTTGGATCTTGCTTCAAGCCATACATGACTTTCTTCAACTGATACACTTTGGCTGGGTGCTCTTTGACCTCAAATCCTAGTGGTTGATCCACATAAAATTCTTCTTCTAAGACACCATTCAAGAAAGTTGATTTGACATCCATATGGTATAATTTCCATTTTTGTTAAGATATTATGGCTAAAAGGGTCCTTACAGTATCCAACCTTGCTAATGAAGCAAATGTTTCACAATAATCAATCCATGGTTGCTATGAAAATCCTTTTGCAACAAGTCTTTCTTTGTGTTTTTCAATCTGTCCTTTTCCATTGAGTTTAGTCTTATAAACCCATTTTACACCAATTCTAGTCTTATGCCTTGGAAAATCGACAATATCCCATGTCTTGTTCTTATCAATAGAGTCAATTTCTTGGTTCATGGCTTGAACCCAATGTGGATCTTTCATTTCTTATTTGAAATATGTGGGCTAGCATGATAATAATGTAAAAATATTTTGTTGATTAAGATCATCCAACTGTTGATGTAGCTCTTTCAAGCTTCATGTTTGTTGATTTTGGACTTTAGGGGATGAATTTATGCTTGAAGAAGAGCTACTTTGAGAGATTTCAAGCTATCCTTGTACCTTCAATCATGAAAGGACAGGCTGATGTGTTTTCTATCCTTAATTTTCTTTGTGTTCAAGAAGTTCCAGCAGTGGATTTTGGTTGTCCATAAAATGATTTTCAATCTCACTGCAGAATTGGTTTTCCAGAAATTTTACATCTCTGCAGAGAATAAGTTTATTTGAAATTGGATTGTACAAAAGGTAATATTTATATGTCTCACTGTAGCCAATAAAAATGCATTTCTCACTTCGTTCATTAAGCTTATTCCTCAATTCAGAAGGTATGTGAACCAAAGGTTCTTAGATGAGCGACATTCAGTTTTTTCCCACTCCATGCTTCTCGAGGGACCTTCATTTTGACACTGGTGTTTGGAGATATGATTAAGGAGATAGACTGAACATGCTACAACTTCAGACCAAAATAAGTTTGACAACATTTCTCTCTAAGTAGGCTCCTTGCCATGTTCATTATAGTCTAATTTTTCCTCTCAACCACTCCATTTTGCTGTGGAGTATACTAGGATGTGGTTTTCATGATGATGCCTTGTGATTTGAAAAAAATTGCAAATTATTTGGAACAATACTCACCTCCTCCATCTAATCTGATTATTTTGACATACTTCCTACTCTATTTTTCAGCTTTAGCCTTGAACTCCTTGAACTTTGTGAAGGTTTCAAACTTGTGTTTGAGGAAATAGATCCATGTTTTCCTGCTAAAATCATCAATAAATGTTATAAAGTAAAATTTTCCACCTAGTGACTTTGTTTGCAATGATCTAGATAATTCAGTGTGAACCAACTCTAAGTGTTGTCTGGCTTGATTGGAGGATTGTGGAAAAATATCTCTCTTATGTTTACCACGAATGCAAGACTCACATGGGGGATTTTTCTCTTTGAAGATAGGTAGACCTTTGACCATGGAGTTCTTTTGCAAGAGACTTAGACTCTGAAAGGGTAGATGTCGAAATCTTGCATGCCATAACATAGTATCATTGGGGGTGAATGCACTCTGTGCATATTTTTGGGTTAGATTTGCAGTTCTAAGAGTTAGGGGAAACATCCTATTCTTAGTCATATGTATTTCAGAAATCAACTTTCTGCTCGTAGGTTTTTCATAGATCCTATAGGATGATCCTTCAAAAAGTACCTTATAGCCATGTTCCATTATTTTTCCTACACAGAGCAAGTTATGTTTCAGATCAGGAACATGATAGACATCATGTATGTCTTTCTTTACATCTTGTTTAGTCAAAACATGGAAAATTCATTTGCCTTGGAATTTGACTAAAGATTCATCTCCAAGTGTAGTATCAGAAGCAACAGAAGAATCAATACATGAAATTAAATATTTGTTACATGTCATGTGATTGTTGCATCCATTGTCCAACAACCAGAGGTCCTTTTGTTGTTCATCAAACTTGTGGTAAGAGAGAAACATCCCATCCAAGGTTTATCCTTCCTAGTTTCAGACATGTGCTCTGCCTCAGTTCTGAGTTGCTTGCTTCTTCCTTCATTCAGATTAATAATTCCCATAATTTTTGTAGTAATAACATTGTGTGTTGGATTTGTCATTTGATATCTTCCCTCTTCCTCTTTGTTGCTTGAATTAATGATTTTGATGTCTGTGGCCTTCACTTGAGTGATGGTTGTTGGGGCTTCTCCCTCTTCCTATGTGACCTCGGCCTCTATCCCTGCCTCTCCCTCTGAAGGAGAATTGGGTATTGAAGGTATGGGCCATTGACTCATCTTCCAGATTGAGTCTAGTCTCATTTGAGAGCAGAGAACCCATTAGTTCATCTGTTGAAAAATTGGACAGATCCTTGGATTCAAGGATGGTTATAACAACCATCTCAAATTTCTTTGGAAGACTTCTAAGGACTTTCTAAACAATCCTCTTATCTAGGATGGCTTCACCAATCAAC
Source organism: Picea glauca (assembly GCA_000966675.3). Classification (NCBI taxonomy): domain Eukaryota; kingdom Viridiplantae; phylum Streptophyta; class Pinopsida; order Pinales; family Pinaceae; genus Picea; species Picea glauca. Next base: position 1,357,732 of record JZKD02S1705265.1, read on the forward strand.
TTGATTTGGTTTACTATTCCCATGACTATGGTCATGAATTGATCAACATTCTCTGACTCAATCATCTTTAAAGTCTCAAATTGTGTTCTCAAGGTCTATAGCTTGATTTTTCTCACCTTGTCATTTCCCTGGTAGGTTGTGTTAAGAATTTCATAGGCCTATTTTGAGGTAACATCACCTGTGATCTTTGAGAACATGGAGTCATCTACCGAGTTCTGAATCAAGATCTTGGATTTATTCTCTCTTTTCCTCTGTTCTTCCTGAGAATTTCTTTGTTGATTGGTCATGGCATCCAAATCTGCTGGATTTGGTTCCACATAGCCATGAACCACATATGTTGGGTATTATTTTTAAAAAAACTCAAAATTCACATAGTTATTCACAATTTCAATAAAAAAAAATTATAAATTCGAAAAACTAATCAATTTCCTACATCTCATATGTTTACACCATATTCAAATTCATTGTAAAGGTACCTTGAATAATTCCTCCACGTTAACATATTTTTATTTTTCCATGTTTGCATTGCCATTAACGCATCATGAGAGACCATCATTAGCTTTCACCCACCCAAGAGTCTTTAATACCTATAGCTAGAAGTAATGTTAGTCATTATTTTACCAATGCTTTCATTCCCATTCACTCTAGCATTCATTCCATCATTCTCTCAAGCATGATCTAGGTTCTTCATGTTTTGTTCTTTATTGTTATCGATGGAAATTCTGTAAATTCAATGAATTCATCATTGTTAAGAGAAACTTGTATATATTTGATGAAGTATTGATGGCTATAGGTGAGCATAAAGGCTTGGAAAATTAGCAAACCTTTAACCATTGTGCATTTACTACTCTTTGGATGCTTGAGAGCTACATATTGATCTTGCAAGTAATTCTCAAAAAGAATACAACATATTATGGTCTTTTTACCCACAATAAAGAGCACTAGAGGGATGAACATCTCTAAGAAACTATGGAGCAGATAAGAGTTAGATATTCTTTGTGTTTTTTGATGTAGTGGAAGAAAATTCTTATGATGTTAATCAATGGACGAGATACTTCTAATATTCTTCGATGAGAAAATAGGCCAAGCATAAAAGAAAATGGATTGAGTTGAGAGAAAAAAGTATACAACATTTTTCCTTTATTCTAGTGGCTTCATAGCTTGGATTGAAGGCAGTATCTACACTATATACCTATGGATGGGTAAAACATTTCTCTTACATAAATAATTATTTGGACTTTCTTTAGGTAAATTGTACGTGCTTTAATTTTGTTTATAAATATGTAAAATTATGTTTTATTTTATGTTATAAAAATAAGTGTATCATGCATGCTATGTGCGATGCTATGTGCGATTATTCTTGTTGTTTTCATTATATTTTTATATTCAAAAATAACATGGGTTTTATTAAATTCTAGTATTTCCTCATTGGCTTATTTAGTTGTTATTATGGGAATATAATCTTTATTTAGTTGTTATTATGGGAATATAATCTCTAAGGGAGAAAATTTGGAAACCTATCATATGGCCGAGATCGTTGGGTGGGGACACTAGAAAATAAATATGATACACTAAGATGTTGGACCACATTGAGGTGGTGGGACTATGGTATGGTTAGAGAGGTGATTTATATCGACGTGTTCTATCAAGGGGTTCGCCAAATCATTGGCCCTTTAAACTACTACTAATATAATTGCAATGAATACTTCATATCTAGATACAAAACAAATGCCCAAAAATTAAATTTATAGAAGCATTATATGAAAATAAAAAATAAGAAAACCATTATATGACAATCATTAAAAGGTTCTTATTCATTAAGCACTATGATAATACAATTTTAAAACCCCATTCGTATTAAATTAGGATCTACCTATGAATAATGGAGCCATAAAGAAGGATCAATAATGTAATCATTATTTATGTATTAAATATCTTATTGTAAATAATGAAAGGAGGATCAATAATGGAATGATTTGGAATGATTTAATTGTATATTAAATAGTTGAATGAGAAATTTAAGTTTATAGTTAATCTTTAACATGCTCCAAATCTTGAGATTAAATATTAAGATAACACAATTTTAATATACCAAGTTATTTTAAATTAGGAATTATATATGAATAATGGAATCCATAAATGAAGATCAATATTAAATATAGTGATTGATTATGTATTAAATAACTTATTGTAAATAATAAAAAATATTAATAATGAAATGATTTAATTTGAATTAAATGATTTAATAAGAAATTAAAGTTGATATTTAATCTCTAACATGTTATGAATTATTCTCCTTGATAGGGTCTTAGGTGGATCCATATGATGGGCATGCATACAAGAGATGAACACAACATCTATTGGCCCAAGCTTCAAGGGACAAAGGTGTCTGACACTTGGCTTAATTTCACCTCAAAGGAAATTAAGAAGAGTATCTACCTATTGTATGTGATCCATGGTGTGTTAGCTTTAGGTACTGGTGAAAAGAAAGGAATTTATAAACCACTTGTGTTGGAAGCTAAGATGGCTTGATCATAAAGGTGTAAGCGTAGGGTGCTTTGTATGGAGTTGAGAATTGTGAAGTTGCATTTGCATGCTCTCCCATGTTTGGTTTGGGAGCCTTCTAAACCTTTCCTCCTGTTGTTTTCATGCCTTCCCAATTCCCTCCTCTGAATTGTGAGCCTCCTCATTCTTATCATGCCCCTAGAGTGTGCTAGAGTGCGCAAAGTTTCTGGTTCTTTACAAAAACATTTGGATCAAAGAGGCGGTTCGATGTCTTCGACTAGCAACAGGGGGAGGTAGTCTCATTGTTTGAGGGCCTAGGATTATGATTTTGAATTCAATTTAACCCCAATTGAAAACCTACAATATTTTAAGCAAACTCTAGAATATGAGATGGTCCGGGGATGCATGGTAGAATAGTTCGAACTCAAGGATGCACTAGTATTGGAATTTGAGAAGCCAATGGTTAGCTAAGGAATATGAGAAAGTTCCTACCTCCCAGAAAATCTTCTATCTCCCATCCATTCTTTGCATCCTCAATGTGGTACAAAGAAAAAAAATTCTAAGGCCGAGCCTCAGACTACCCTGTTGATGTAGGATCTCCTCCAACTAATCTTTGTGATCTGCAGTGAGAAGGAGAACCAACGTTAAAGGCTAGAGATGCTAGAACAAAAGGTAAACATTTTAAGTGATCTCTGCTCCAACCCTCAATAGTTTCAACATGCACAAGAGGAATGAGGTCGCTCTATCCTAATCCTCAAATGGCTTCCCATTCATCATCAACGTCCTAGGATCAATCATATAGAGAATTCAGAATTTGGCTCGGCTACGTGAACCAATGCTAATTCTTCTTTTTAGGCACATGTTTCAATTTTGTTTTCAAGTTAATGTTTTTTCTTATATCTGGATAAACAGTAAAAAAAATTCAATTTTTGGCCTCTGAAGTGAAAATGTTTCCTTTGCCTAGTCCTAGGATTGGGTTGGTTTCCTTTGTTGGTAGCCCAAGCACATGAACAATATGAATATAATGTTGTTATAAGATAATATGAAATTCTAACTTAGAAAAAAAAATCTATGAATTATAAACCTTTTAAACTACTCCCAATAGCATAATTACACTACGTACTTTAAAATTATATAAAGGAATTAATTAGATATTAAAAAGTATTTATCAATATATGACCATCACAAATACATTATACAATCACTAAAAGGTTCTTATTAATTACCCATTATAAGTCCTCTTAAATTAAGGATTGCTCATAAATAATGACAATAATCATGGTTAATAATGAAATGATTAATTATATAATTAATAGTTTATTGTAAACACGTAAAGTGAGCTGCATATACTTCCTACAAGGTTCACAAGAAATACAATTTGTTGCCATGAAAAAACTAACAGGATTTGTATGTTACCTCTCACATTGTACTTACGTGTGGTTGACTGTTTTTTTTTCTGTCAAGTAATTTCCTTAATTGAAAGCTCAAGACGCGGGTTTTGTTGACCGTCCAGAAACTCAACTATGTCATCATCATTGGTTCAAAAACACAATCATGTCGTCAGCATTGCTTACATGAAAGTGTATTCCATTTCAATTGAGGCATTTAATGTTACATCAAAGTAGACGAGGCTCACTTTATCCCATAGAAATTGTGTAATGAAAATTCTCAAAAAATGAATAAGAATGACGCCAAACAGAGCATCTATTGTTTCCAACTACACACAAGTCCATATCAGTTATTAAAATTAAATGCCACACCTAGTACACAATATATGAATGGTTCTTGTGAAAATTGTGGCTCTCCATTAGTCTTAGATTCAAAAGGGGATCTTTGGAGTGATGTCACACACTATCGTCCCACCTGTGAGCCAATTATGAGTATGGATGTCATTGATGGACAACCGCTAGACTCTCAAGTTTCATGTTCGAATCTTATTGCATCAAATGTACCACGGTTAAACATTACTATTTAATCTCAGGCTCCATCATAAGTGCATATTATTAAAAATATTATTCGCTTCACAATACAATCCACATCCTCAGTAAGTCGCGTCAAATGACACTCTCACTGAACTAAATTGATGGAGTAAAAGTGACAGTTGGCTGTAAACTTTGATTTCATTAATTTAAATTCTCTAACAAATATGATTTAATTAATTAAAATTTTCTAACAACTCGAAGGATCCAATAACACTTTGAATATACTAACAAATGAACTATTAAAAAATTGTTTTATTTTAAATATTAAAATAAAATATTTTTTTATTTTTTATGTTGAACATTATGTTTATTGCAGAAATTTTAAATTCAAACTAAATTAATACACCATTAAACTCGGAATGAATGCTAGGAACTATAATAAGAGAAGGAGGATCAATAATGGAGTGATTGATTATATATTAAATAGTTCAATGAGAAATTTAAGAGGAATTTAATTTGGCACATGCTCTCAACCATTAAGGTGTACCAAGACTGGACACTAGATTGACACTTGTGCTTAGATTGTGAGTGATCATACCACATGGTTGTTGCCTCGTCCACTTATGACCTTAGAGTAAGTAATATATTTATTTACATGCAACCTATATTCTTCTATTCCATTCATCCCCAACCTGACCCAACCAAGATGACCCTTCTTGTATGTTAGAGAAGATTTTTTGTTGATAAAACCACCGTACTACATCTAAGATGATAACTTCTCTTGCATCATCGGCTCCAAAAAATTTCTGCATGATTTATAATTTTCAAAGCATTCATTATCCCTCCAAAAAATTGTGTCTGAAACCATAAACCATGATGTGACATATTTAACGGTCCATCTACAAAATTTGCAAGGTAATAAACATTAACCTACAACCAACATTAATTATGTGCTCAAAATTTATGCACTGTGAAGAATCTTTTGATTTATGATGACTGGAATAAAATGGGCTGCGACAACTTTAAGTTGTCCATTATATCAATACAAATACCGGTGGTATGGATGACGACAGTGTTAAGCTATCCAATATATCAATACAAATACCAATGGTATTGATAGTTTAATAGTATGAGATATAATTATAGCCGAAAACAATAACAAGAAAGGTGATATGCAAGTTTCCTGATATGATATGATATGATCGATTTGTAGCTGGAAACAATAACAAGAAAGGTGATATACAAGTTTCCTGATATGATATGATTGAGTTGTAGTTGGCAACAATAACAAGGAATGTGATAATGATATGATATGCAATTGAATTGTAACAGGCAAAAATAATAATAAAGGTGATATGGAGGATAAGAGTTCACTACACCAGAATTGTGGTGCAAGCCCTTAGCTAGTGGCCACATACTATTCTGAAGAAAGAAAAAACAAAATAAGCAGATGGTATGTCAGAAATGTTCCAAAAATTTGTGTATTGAACATGATGCTACCTATGCTTTTTTCCAATGTTATAACCACTCTTGGATGGCCACCTGGCTATGCTTCACAAGAGATGAAGAATTTCCCAATGACCGACATTGTGTCTACAACCACACCAATGATGTTGGTGAGGAGTGCTTCATGTGAGTAATATATATATATATATATATATATATATATATAAGATGATGCTACCTATGCTTTTTTCCAATGTTATAACCACTCTTGGATGGCCACCTGGCTACGCTTCACAAGAGATGAAGAATTTCCCAATGACCGACATTGTGTCTACAACCACACCAATGATGTTGGTGAGGAGTGCTTCATGTGAGTAATATATATATATATATATATATATTATTAAGTTTTAATCTATACAAGTTATTAAAGTTCCCTACAGTACAATTTTAGCTGGATTTTGGTATCACTTTGGTTTCTATCCCAATGGACCTAATTGTGGCTACAAGAATATGAGATTCATGGTCCACCACCTCCTATGGAAGAGGTTTTAGAGATCATTAAAAGGCAGAAAAGCATCCAGTAATAGATCCAGATACGACCAAACTATCAGGAACCCTAACTCCTCGACTTCAAGCTTACCACAAGGAACTTCAAAGTTTCCTACATTCTCTAACTTATAGTGTTAATTTGTTTGATCCAAGGTGAACTCTTATTCGTGCATATGTTCCATGTCCATATGTAACATTATCGATTTATATTTCCCTTGTTTCTTTATACAAATGCAGGTATTTTGTTGTTAAGAGCAACAATCTTTAAAAATTGCAACTCTCCTTTGAATGAGAAATGTGTGCAACTCAACCAAGAAATGAGAACATTATTAACGAAGATTTTCATCGATTAGATAAGGTTCTTCTTATATTCTCTATGAACCAATCCCATCATTTTCATGTAAGAACCTTATGAGTGATATGGAGGTCGCTTTGCTACATTGCAATGCCTAAGTTCACTTGTAGGGATGTGCAATAATGGTGTCTAAAATAGGTGGTGTCTATAGTCAAGCTAGATGGAAATATGGACATGTTCCTTAGATGGAAATATGGACATGTTCGGGATGTTCTGCTATCTGTACATTTTATTTTCTATTTTTCCAATCAATCATTTTATACTCATCCATGTGTGAAAGAAGTTAACCCCAATCAATCCTGGATATAAATAATATATAGTGGATTGTTGAATATAAACACATTCTTACCATTTTTAATGTAATTTTAAAAACAATATTTTGTAACAAAACGCTTTCTCAGAAAGTTCTATTATAAATTCCAATCCAAAACTCACAAGTTAGATTTATGAGAAACTACCCAGACAGAGTGAAAGAAACAACAGAGACAACAGAGTAAAGTATGAAAAGAGGAATGTGTGGAGCGTACTTTTATTAAGAAAAAAAACGAAGGTATAGCTGAAGGAGTAACCAACAAATCAAGAACAAGAAAGGAAAGAAAAACACAGATTGGTATAGCTATCCAGAACAACTCGCAATGTACAATCAGAAACAGTTGGATTTTATCATTAACACTCCCTCTTAAAATCAATGGTTACAAACATCAGCACTTATAACACCCAAGTGTTATCATTGGAAATCAAAAACGATTTTTCCCAATGGATTTGTAAACATGTATGGGAGATGATATCATGAGCCACAAAATTGTAGATATATTTCACCATTGTTAACTAGCTCTCATATGAAGTGATAGAGAGTGTCAATGTGTTTTCTGTTCTTGTGAAAAACATGGTTTTTCGACAAAGAAATTGTTGAAGTGTTGTCACAGAAAATGGGAGTTGGATCATTATTCATATGTGACATGTCATTCAATAATATTCCAAACCACACAACTTAACAGAAAGTTGAGGTAGCAGGGACATACTCTGCCTCTGCAAAAGATATGGAGAAAATGGGATGCTTCTTTGATTCTCAAGAAATAAGATTTGTGCCTAAGTGAAAATCATATCTTGAAGTGCTTTTCTAGTCATCTAGGTTTCCTTCAAAATCACTGTCATTGTAGCCAGAAAGATGATCATATTCAGTATGATTGTACCATAATCCAAAACTGAGTGTGCCTGCAACATACCTCAGAATCTGTTTGGCCATTTTCCAATGAGAATCTTTGGGAGATTCCATGAACCTGGAAACAAAGATGGATGCATACATAATATTAGGTCTAGTAGTTGTAAGATACAACAAGATTCCCACTAACCTTTTATATAAAGTATAATCTACAGTAGGGCCTTCACCTTGCTTGCTCAATTTTGTGCCTAGTTGGATTGTAGTCTTCCATGCACAATATTTTGATGATGTCTGTAGCATACTTTTTCTGACAGAAAAAAATTCCTTTGGATGATTGATCAACCTCAATCCCCAAAAAATATTTCATTATGCCAAGATGTGTCATCTCAAATCCAGATCGCATGGTATGCTTAAAGCTATCTAATTGAAGATTTGCAGTGTATATCATATCATCAACATACATGCATACCATCATAATTTGACCTAGCTAATATGTTTTGGTGTACAGTGTTGGCACATTCTGGCTTCTGCTGAAACCACCCTTGATCAAGTAAACATCAATTTTGTTGTACCAAGCTCTTGGAGCTTGCTTCAAGCCAGATAAGGATTTCTTCAACCGATACCCTTTGGATGGGTGCTCTTTGACCTCAAATCCTAGTGTTTGATCCACATATACTTCTTCTTCTAGGACACCATTCAAGAAAGTTGATTTTACATCCATATGGTATACTTTCCATTTGTGTTAAGATATTATTGCTAAAATGGTCCTTACAGTATCCAACCTTCCTACTGAAGAAAAGGTTTCACCATAATCAATCCCTGGTTGTTACAAGAATCCTTTTGCAATAAGTCTTGGTTTGTGTTTTTCAATATGTCCCTTTTCATAGATTTTAGTCTTGTAAACCCATTTGACACCAATGCTAGTCTTATGCCTTGGCAGATCGACAAGATCCCATGTCTTGTTCTTCTCAATAGAGCCAATTTCATGGTTCATGGCTTGAACCCAATGTCACTCTTTAGCTACCTCTTTAAAATATGTGGGTTGGCATGATAATAATTTAAAAACATTTTGTTGATTAAGATCATCCAACTGTTGATGTATCTCTTTCAAGCTTCGAGTTTGCTAATTTTGGACTTCCGGGGATGAATTTATGCTTGAAGAAGAGTTGTTTTGGGAGCTTTCAGGCCATCCTTGTACATGCAATCATGGAAGAACAAGATTATGTGTTTTCTATCCTAATTTTTTTGTGTTCAGGAAGTGGCAGTAGTGGATATTGGCTATCAATAGGGCAATTTTCAGACTCACTCCAGAACTGATTTTCTAGAAATTTTACATCTCTGCTGAGAATAAGTTTAATTGAAATTGGATTTTACAAAAGGTAAGCTTTATATGTCTCATTGTAGCCAATAAAAAAGCATTTCTCACTTCGATCATCAAGCTTGTTCCTCAATTCGGAAGGTATGTGAGCGAATGCAATGCAGCCAAAGGTTCTGAGATGAGCGACATTTAGTTTTGTGCCACTCCATGCTTCTTGAGGGACCTTCATTTTCACACTGGTGGTTGGAGATCAATTCAGGAGATAGACTGAACATGCTACATCTTCAGCCCAAAATATATTTGACAAACATTTCTTTCCGAGTAGGCTCCTTGCCATGTTCATCATAGTCTATTTTTTCCTCTCAGTCACTCCATTTTGTTGTGGAGTATACTTGTATGTGGTTTGCATGATGATGCCTTGTGACTTGAAAAAATTTGCAAATTATTTGGAACAATACTCACCTCCATCTGATATGCGTGTTTTGACATATTTCTCGCTCTGTTTTTCATCTTCAACCTTGAACTCCTTGAAATTTGTGAAGGTTTCAGACTTGTGTTTGAGGAAATAGATCCATGTTTTTCTACTAAAATCATCAATAAATGTTAGAAAGTAAAAGATGCCACCTAGTGACTTTGTTTTCATTGGTCCAGATAGGTTAGTGTGAACCATCTCTAACTGTTGTTTGGCTTGATTAGCGGATAGTGGAAAACTATCTCTCTTATGTTTACCACTAAGGCAAGACTCACATGGGGGATTTTTCTCTTTGAAGATAGGTAGACCTTTGACCATGGAGTGCTCCTGCAAGAGACTTAGACTCTAAAAGGGTATATGTCGAAATATTGCATGCCATAACATAGTTTCATTGGGGGTGGATGCACTTTGTGTATATTGTTGTGTTAGATTTTCAGTTCTAAGAGTCGGGGGAAACATCCTATTCCTAGTCATATGGATTTTAGAAATCAACTTTATGCTCAGATGTTTTTCATAGATCCTATAGGATGGTCCTTCAAAAAGTACCGTATAGCCATGTTCCATTAGTTTTCCCACACTCAACAAGTTATGTTTCAGATTTGGAACATGATATACATCATGTATGTCTTTCTTTACATCTTTGTTTAGTCAAAACATGGATAATTCAGAAACTCAATTGTGTCGTCATTATTGGTTCAGAAACTCAATCGTGTCATCATCATTGGTTACATGAAAGTGTATTACATTTCAATTGAGGCATTTAATGCTACATCCAAGCAAACGAGGCTCACTTTATCCCACATAAATTGTGTAATGAAAATTCTCAAAAAATGAATAAGAATGACGCCAAACAAAGCATCTGTTGTTTGCAACCACACACAAGGCCATATCAATTATTAACATTCAATGCCACACCTAGTACACAATATATGAATCATTCTTGTGAAAATTGTGGCTTACCATTAGTCTTAGATTCAAAACGGGATCTTTGGAGTGATGTGACACACTATCGTCCCACCTATGAGCCAATTATGAGTATGGACGTTGTTGATGGCCAACCGCTAGACTCTCAAGTTTCATGTTCGAATCTTATTGCATCAAATGTACCACAGTTAAACATTACTATTTAATCTTAGGCTTCATCATATGTGCATATTATTAAAAATAATATTCTCTTCACAATACAATCCACATCCTAAGTAAGTCGCATCAAATGACGCTCTCACTAAACTAAATTGATGGAGTAAAAGTGGTAGTTGGGTGTAAACTCTAATTTCATTAATTTAAATTCTCTAACAACTCAAAGGCTCCAATAACACTTTGAATATACTAACCAATGAACTGTTAAAAAAATGTTTTATTTTAAATATTAAAATAAAATATTTTTTTTTATTTTTTATGTTGAACATTAAGTTTATTGCAGAAATTTTAAATTCAAACTAAATTAATACACCATTAAACTTGGAATGAATGCTAGGAACTATAATAAGACAAGGAGGATCAATAATGGAGTGATTTATTATATATTAAATAGTTTAATGAGAAATTTAAGAGGAAGTTAATTTGGCACATGCTCTCAACCATTAAGGTGTACCGAGACTGGACACTAGAGTGACACTTGTGCTTAGATTGTGAGTGGTCATACCACATGGTTGTTGCCTCATCCAATTATGACCTTAGAGTAGGTTATATATTTATTTACAGGCACCCTATATTCTTCTATTCCATTCATCCCCAACCTGATCCAACCAAGATGACCCTTCTTGTATGTTAGCGAAGCTTTTTTGCTGATAAAATCACGGTACTACATCTAAGATGATAACTTCTCTTGCATCATCCGCTCCACAAAATTTCTACATGATTTATGATTTTCAAAGTATTCATTATCCCTCCAAAAAATTGTGCCCGAAACCATGAACCATGATGTGACATATTTAACGGTCCATCTATAGAATTTGCAAGGTAATAAACATTAACCTGCAACCAACATTAATTATGTGCTCAAAATTTATGCATTGTGAAGAATCTTTTGATTTATGATGACTGGAATAAAATGGGTGGCGAAAACTTTAAGTTGTCCATTATATCAATACACATACTGGTGGTATGGATGATGACAGTGTTAAACTATCCAATATATCAATACAAATACAAACGGTATTGATAGTTTAATAGTATGAGATAGAATTATAGCCGGAAACAATAACAAGAAAGGTGATATGCAAGTTTACTAATATGATATGATATGATCGAGTTGTAGTTGGAAACAATAACAATAAACGTGATATACAAGTTTCCTGATATGATATGATTGAGTTGTAGGTGGCAACAGTAACAAGGAATGTGATATTGATATGATATGTGATTGAATTGTAACATACAACAATAATAATAAAGGTGATATGGAGGATAAGAGTTCACTATGCCAGAATTGTGGCGCAAGCCCATAGCTAGTGGCCACATACTATTCTGAAGAAAGCCAAAACACAATAAGAAGATGGTATGCCAGCAATGTTCCAAAAATTTGTGTATTGAAGATGATGCTACCTATGCTTTTTTCCAATGCTATGACCACTCTTGGATGGCCACCTGGCTATGCTTCACAAGAGATGAAGAATTTCCCAATGACCGACATTGCATCTATAACCACACCAATAAATTTGGTGAGGAGTGCTTCATATATATATATATATATATATAATATTAAGTTTCAATCTATACAAGTTATTAGAGTTCTCTATACTACAAATTTAGCTCCATTTTGGTAAGTTTGGAAATTCCAAGTGAGGTCATTGTTTTGTTTAAATGTAGGTATAACTTTAGTTTCTATCCCAATGGACCTAATTGTGGTTACAAGCATATGAAGCTTCCTGGTCCACCGCCTCCTATGGAAGAGGTTTTAGAGATCATTAAAAGGAAGAAAAGCATCCAGTAATAGATTCAGATACGACCAAACTATCAGGAACCCTAACTCCTCAACTTCAATCTTACCACAAGGAACTTCAAGGTTTTCTACATTCGCTAACTTACAATGTTAATTTGTTTGGTCCAAGGTGAACTCTTATTCGTGCATATGTTCCATGTCCATATGTAACATTATCGATTTATATTTCCCTTGTTTCTTTATACAAATGCAGGTATTTTGTTGTAAAGAGAAACGATCTTGAAAAATTGAAACTGTCCTTTGAATGAGGAATGTATGCAACTAAACCAAGAAATGAGAACATTCTTAATGAAGATTTTCATCGATTAGATAAGGTTCTTCTTATATTCTCTATGAACCAAGCCCATCATTTTCATGTAAGAACCTTATGAGTGACATGGAGGTCGCTTTGCTACATTCCAATGCCTAAGTTCACTTGTAGGGATGTGCAATAATGGTGTCTATAGTCAAGCTATATGGAAATATGGACATGGTCCTTATATAAAGTTTGGCAAAACCTTCCACGTAAAATGGCTAAAGTTTAGCATTATACTATTTATTATATTATTATATTCAGAATGTTCTGCTATCTGCACATTTTCTTGTCAACTTTTCCAATCCATCATTTTATACTCATCCATGTGTGAAAGAAGTTAACCCCAATCAATCCTAGATACAAATAATATATAGTGGATTGTTGAATATAAACACATTCTTACCATTTTTAATGTAATTTAAAAATAAAAATAAATTGTAACAAAAAGCTTTCTCTGAAAGTTCTATTATAAATTCGAATCCAAAAATCACACCAGATTTATGAGAAACTACGCAGACAGATGATAACATACGCAGATAGAGTGAAAGAAACAACAAAGACAACAAAGTAAAGTATGAAAAGAGGAATGTTCATAGCGCACTTGTATTAAGAAAAAAAAACGAACTTATAGCTCAAGGAGAAACCAAAAAATCAAGAACAAGAAAGGAAAAAAAAACACAGATTGGTATAGCTATCCAGAACAACTCGTAGTGTACAATCAGAAATAGTTGGATTTATCATTAACACTCCCTCTTAAAATCAATGCTTACAAACATCAACACTTATAACACCCAAGTGTTATCGTTGGATATCAAAAACGGTTTTTCCCAATGGCTTTGTAAAGATGTCTGGGAGATCATCTCACGAGCCACAAAATTGTAGATATATTTCACCATTGTTGACTAGCTCTCATATGAAGTGATAGAGAGTGTCGATGTGTTTTTTGTTCTTGTGAAAAACATTGTTTTTCGACAAGGGAATTGTTGAAGTGTTGTCACAGAAAATGGGAGTTGGCTCATTTTTCATATGTGACATGTCATTCAATAATCTTCCCAGTCACACAACTTGACAGAAATCTGAGGTAGCAGGGACATACTCTACCTCTGCAGAAGATATGGAGACAATGCGATGCTTCTTTGACTCCCAAGAAATAAGATTTGTGCCTAAGTGAAAATCATATCTTGAAGTGTTTTTCTAGTCATCTAGGTTTCATTCAAAATCACTGTCATTGTAGCTAGAAATATGATCATCTTCAGTCTGAGTGTACCATAATCCAAAATTGAGTGTGCCTGCAACATACCTCAGAATCCATTTGGCCATTTTCCAATGAGAATCTTTGGGAGATTCCATGAACCTGGAAACAAAGCTGGATGCATACATAATATTAGGTCTAGTAGTTATAAGATACAACAAGATGCCCACTAAAATTATATATAAAGTAGAATCTACACTAGGGCCTTCATCTTGCTTGTTCAATTTTGTGCCTAGGGGTATAGGAGTTTACGTTGGATTGTAGTCTTCCATGCAAAATATTTTGATGATGTTTGTAGCATACTTTTGCTGACAGACAAAAATTCCTTTGGATGTTTGATCAACCTCAATCCCCAAAAAATATTTCATTATGCCAAGATGTGTCATCTCAAATTCACATCGCATGGCATGCTTAAAACTATCTAATTGAATATTTCCAGTGTATATCATATCATCAACATACATGCATACAATCATAATTTGAACTTGTTGATATGTTTTGGTGTACAGTGTTGGCACATTCTGGCTTTTGCTGAAACCATGCTTGATCAAGTAAGCATCAATTTTGTTGTACCAAGATATTGGAGCTTGCTTCAAGTCATACAAGGCTTTCTTCAACCGATACACTTTGGATGGGTGCTCTTTGACCTCAAATCCTAGTGGTTGATCCACATATACTTCTTCTTCTAATACACCATTCAAGAAAGTTGATTGGACATCCACACGGTATACTTTCCATTTGTGTTAAGCTATTATTTCTAAAATGGTCCTTACAGTATCCAACCTTGCAACTAAAGGAATGGTTTCACCATAATCAATCCCTGGTTGCTGCAAGAATCCTTTTGCAACAAGTCTTGGTTTGTATTTTTCAATATGTCCCTTTTCATTGAGTTTAGTCTTGTAAACCCATTTGACACTAATGCTAGTCTTATGCCTTGGTAGATCAACATGATCCCATGTCTTATTCTTCTCAATAGGGTCAATTTCTTGGTTCATGGCTTGAACCCCATGTCACTCTTTAGCTACCTCTTTGAAATATGTGGCTTGGCATGATAATAATGTAAAAACATTTTGTTGATTAAGATCATCCAACTATTGATGTATCTCTTTCAAGCTTTGAGTTCGCTGATTTTGGACTTTGGGGAATGAATTTATACTTTAATAAGAGCTGCTCTGGGAGATTTCAGGCTGTCCTTGTACATGCAATCGTGGAAGGACAAGATGATGCGTTTTCTATACTGAATTTTATGTGTTCAGGAAGTGGCAGTAGTGGATATTGGCTATCAATAGGGCGATTTTCAGACTCACTCCAGAACTGATTTTCCAGAAATTTTACATCTTTGTTGAGAATAAGTTTAATTGAAATTGGATTGTACATATGGTAAGCTTTATATGTCTCACTGTATCCAATAAAAATGCATTTCTCACTTTGATCATCAAGCTTTTTCCTCAATTCGGAAGGTATGTGAGCGAATGCAATGCAACCAAAGGTTCTGAGATGAACGACATTCAGTTTTATCCCACTCCATGCTTCTTGAGGGACCTACATTTTGACACGGGTGGTTGGAGATCGATTCAGGAGATAAACTGAACATGCTACAGCTTCAACCCAAAATAAATTTGACAAACATTTCTCTCTGAGTAGGCTCCTTGCCATGTTCATCATAGTCTAATTTTTCCTCTCAGTCACTCCATTTTGTTGTGGAGTATACCTGGATGTGGTTTGCATGATGATGCAATTGTGACTTGCAAAAATTTGCAAATTATTTGGAACAATACTCACCTCCTCCATCTGATATGCGTATTTTGACATACTTCTTGCTCTGTTTTTAAGCTTCATCCTTGAACTCCTTGAAATTTGTGAAGGTTTCAAACTTGTGTTTGAGGAAATAGATCCATGTTTTCCTGCTAAAATCATCAATAAATGTTAGAAAGTAAAAGATGCCACCTAGTGACTTTGTTTGCATTGCTCCAGATAGGTCAGTGTGAACCTGCTCTAAGTGTTGTTTGGCTTGATTAGATGATAGTGGAAAACTATCTCTCTTATGTTTACCACTAATGCAAGACTCACATGGGGAATTTTTCTCTTTGAATATAGGTAGACCTTTGACCATGGAGTGCTTCTGCAAGAGACTTAGACTCTAAAAGGGTAGATGTCGAAATCTTGCATGCCATAACATAGTTTCATTAGGGGTGGATGCACTTTGTGTATATTGTTGGGTTAGATTTGCAGTTCTAAGAGTCGGGGGAAACATCCTATTCCTAATCATATGGATTTTAGAAATCAACTTTATGCTCAGATGTTTTTCATAGATCCTATAGGATGATCCTTCAAAAAGTACCATATAGCCATGTTCCATTAGTTTTCCTACACTCAACAAGTTATGTTTCAGATCTAGAACATGATATACATCATGTATGTCTTTTTTTACATCTTGTTTAGTCAAAACATGGATAATTCCTTTGCCTTTGACTTTGACTAAAGACTCATATCCAAGTGTAATATCAGAAGAAACGAAATAATCAATACATGAAATTAAATCTTTGTTACATGTCCTGTGATTGTTGGATCCATCGTCCAACAACCAAAGGTCCTTTTGTTGTTCATAAGACTTGTGGTAAGATAGAAACATCTCATCTGAGGTTTCTCCTTCCTGGTTTGAGACATGTGCTATGCTTGAGTTCTAAGCTTCTTACTTCTTCTTGCATTTAGATTCATAATTCCCATACTTTTTGTAGTAATAACATTGTAGGTTGGATTTGTTATTGGATATCCTCCATCTTCCTCTTTGTTGCTTGAATTGTTGATTCTGATGTGTGTGGCCTTCACCTAAGTGATGGTTGTTGGGGCTTCTCCCTCTTCCTTTGTGACCTCTGCCTCTATCTATGCCTCTCCCTCTGAAGGAGAATTGGGTATTGAAAGCATGGGCCATTGACTCATCTTCCAAATTGAGTCTGGTCTCATGTGAGAGCAGAGAACCCATTAGTTCAACTATTGAAAAATTGGACAGATCCTTGGATTCAAGGATGGCTGTAACAACCATCTCAAATTTCTTTGGAAGACTTCTGAGGACTTTCTCAACAATCCTCTGATCTAGGATGGCGGCTTCACCAATAAACTTGATTTGGTTTACTATTCCCATGACTCTAGTCATGAATTGATCAACATTCTCTGACTCAATCATCATCTTTAAAGTCTCAAAGTGTGTCCTTAAGGTCTACAACTTGACTATTCTCACCTTGTCATTTCCCTGGTAGGTTGTGTTAAGAATGTCCCAGGCCAGTTTTGAGGTAGCATCACCCGTGATCTTTGAGAATATGGAGTCATCTATGAATTCAAACTTGGTTTTATTCTCTCTTTTCCTTTCTTCTGCTTGAGCATTTCTTTGTTGATTGGTCATGGTATCCCAACACTCGTGTGCTTGTAAAAATGATCTCATTATGAGTGACCAAAATTCATAATTCTGGTTAGAGGTGGCCATTTGTTTTACAAAAAAAAATTTAGTACAGAATAAAATCGTAAATAATTAACAAAAACCACCAACGACGAAGAAAACCCCGTATAATTTCAGTCCAAAAAAAATATCAGTCTATTTGACTGGTTTTATGAAGAAACTTATTGTAAAAAAATACTGCGCAGCAAAGAAATCGAACCAGAGGCCCACGACCACGATCTGCTAGAAAATCTGCGAGAAAATCTGCAAGATCCTACCCTTGAGCGTCGGAGTCTTGGGTTTGGTCCCGATTTTCAAGGGAGTTCGAGATAGCCCACTGATTCTATATTCAAAGTTCTCTTCATTTTGCTTTTTCCACTGATATTTGTATTTACCCACGACCCCATATAATCTATATAAATTTTCACATGCAACACGAATAAATTTAGTAAAAGTGTTTTGTGATGGATTTTCAGAGGTTTTCGCAAAATTATAAGTACACACACCAGTTTGAGTTTTTACCGTTTTATATAAATTAAAAAAAAAATTATTGTTCACGCTTCACAAATTAAGTGTGGTGTATTGTAAATTTAGGGGAAAATATAAATTTATACATAGTTTTCTTCTAAACCTTTTAATTTTTAATCATAAATGTGTATTTTATTTTTTTTAATTAAAAATAAATTTTATTTTTATTTTTAAAATTAAAATTTAGATATATATAATATATTTCACATTTCAATTATGTGTTTTCACAATACTAAAATTGATAAAGTTTATATTAATTATAGTTTTTCTTCTTTAAAGTTTATATGTTCAAATTAAGAGATAGAGTATTTGTATCTTTTTAAAGTTTATATCTTAAATAGTATTTGTATCTTTATAAATTAAATAGTGGAATCTCTATTTTTGTATTCTTTATGGGACAAATAAGAGGGTTTGAGAAGTGAATTTCATATCTAACCACATATTATCTTATATTATTATATTATTTTATTTTTTAATCCAAGTAGAGTTTGTATTTATAAAAGGGGTTGTGGTAAAACAAACAACTTATTACATAGTGTTGATTTTCAACAATTTTGAGCCAAAAGGTTGATGGAGGTTGTAAGAGAGCTAACCTCATTCTAAAATTTTGTGCATGAGAAAATTTTGACAAGTTGCTTACATAAGAAGATACAAAAAAAATATATTTCTAGGTTGGATCACGAGTTCAACTTCTTGTCACCACAAATTGTTCTCTTGAAGAAGTTTTTTTCTTCTTTACTATTGTAATCCAAACTTCTATTCTTTTCGATGAATTCAGTGCCTATCCCTCCAATATCGTCATGCCTTGATGTAGAGGTTCATCTGGTGTATCGAGCTCACCTTTTGGACTAGATGTAAAGGAATAGTTTAATCCATTTCCACTTAATCATGTGGTGCCACAACATGTTCTTTGGATGCTTCCTGGTCTATATATAGGGAAGTAAGAGGTTCCTCTTTCATAGGATCATGTGGATTCATATCTTTCTTATTGGAAGGGGTGTCCATGATTTCTTCTAATTTTGATTCGGGCTCATCCATGGGAAAATTGATGCCATATGGCTCAAACTTTCTAATTATTTGGTATTCTTCCTTGGCACCAACACACCAAGTTGACCTACACTGATGTTTCCTAGCTTTCCTTGGCCTTTTCGGGCAATGTGTTTCCTTGTGTCATGTTTCAAAACAAACTATGCATCGAAAAGACACATTTTAATAATCTAGCTTTTGAGACTAGGATGAATTTTCACCCATTGAGATTATTTCAGCCTAAAATCCTTTACTGAAGTCCATTTCCATACATATTTGAGCATATGTGGTGATATTGTAATTTTCTATTTCAGCACTTCATCAGTGGAATTTCCCAAGATAATTTTCAATGGTTTGAAGAGAGGGTAAACCCCAAAGGTGTAGAGGCAAATTTAGAACTCTTACCCAAACCAGAGAAGATGATAAGTTATCTATCATTGGATCAAAGGAAGGAGTCTAGGGTTTCATGCATAAACCATATTTTACTTAGAACCAAGTACCTAAATTTAAAATCAAATATTTGTCTTCATCGTTATCAAATATCACAATGAAAAACCCTTTTGCACATGGAAAAATAAAAGATTCTCCTTTAATCTTAGGTTGCAAGAAGTCTGAAGTCCACTTGCGTAGATTGATAAGATGTGGCCACAAACAGATGAACCGACATATCAAAGAATTTGAACTATATATCGATGCCTTAGACACAAAATATTTCACCATCGAAATAGAGATAGTTGAAGCTTCCTGGACCATCAAACAATTAAAAGAAGACCACACAACATCTTTGAAAGAGGACTTACCTAGATTTCCAAAGGAGGGAGGAGGGGAAAAAGAAACCATAGAATGCATAGGGCCTACATTCAAAAGGGAAACAATGTCATTCAGGAAAGTGGACACGGTTGTCATATACAGAGACACCACCATTGTGCTCGAAACAATAAAATAATAATCATTGGATGCAATATCTGCCACAACATGGAGCGATTTTTCGTCCATACCAAGCATGGCTTCCGAGAGGGTCAAGGTTCCTGCACGCACGAGCCCAAGGATGAGAAAGAGCATGGCTAGGGTCGAACCCTAATCAATACCACCATGAAACATCATTCGATGTTGAGATAGGCTCATCACAAATATTATCCACTTAAATTATAATATTAATATTTTTATTAAATAATACAAAAAAATGGACTACTTAAGCAATACTAAAACTAGTAAAAATAAACAAAACTCAAAAAACTCAATCTAAAACATCCAAAACAAAATTTAACATGAAATATAACAAATAAACATTTCCAAGGAGTTATCAACCCTCAACTTGACATATAAAATGCTAGAAAAATACCATCACATCTAAGAGCAACCATACTTATAAAAAAATAATATGTCTAAGGTGCGACAAAGCATGAAGTTTGATGCATACACAACTACACAATAATCACAATCCCCAAATCAAGAGGGAGGGAAGGTAGGCTCCGAAATTCGGGATCATGAGTGGGCTCCCAACCATCACCAACCTTAGGAAGGCATATCCTTTTATATAACATTTGAAGAACGGTTGAAAATTACTTTCCCTCTAATCATTATTTAAAAAGAAAATGTAAAATTTGTGGACTATGTTATTAGAGAAACTTGGAACTATCCAAAAACAAGGGAAGAAAACTTTTAGGTTCCATACAAATAATATTCTGGGTTTTTTTTTAACATATTTTTTAATACATGTGGGGGAAATAATTAGGTTAGAGAAAGTGTTCATTTGCATGCTCTTTTCTCTTGAACATGATACTTTTGTATGTTTTCTTTGCCCATAAAATTTTAAGACTTGATATAAATAACAAAATATAAAAATTTTAAGACTTCTTTTTAAATAACTAAATATAAGTAAAGGGTGAGTGCAAGTTAATGATGGTTTCTCATGACGCATTAGTGGCATTGCGAACCCAGAAAAACAACAATATGTTAACTTGTAGGGATTATTCAAGGTACTCTTACAATGATTTTGAATATGGTGTAAAAATATGAAACATAGGAAATTGAATTAGCTTTCTAAATATACAACTTTTATTCATAGAAATTGTGAACAAGTATGTCAAATGTGATTTTTTATAACAATGGTATCTTATTTTTCAAACAAAATATAAGGTATATTTTTTTGTTCGTCCAAGTGTTGAGTACCTTAATGATGGAATTTCCTTTCAAAAACTTTCATACTTGTAGAGAACCTGTTTTTCTTGTGTGGTGTATTTATTGGAAATTTGTGATATTAATTTTATATATTTTTTAAATGATCAAAATAAACATATCCATGAAATTACAACATCTTTTGTTTGTGCAGGCTAAGAAGGTCTTAAAATTATATTTTTTTTTTCTACAGATCGTAGATATTGGTCTCCTCTAGTGTCACATATAACTCATTTAAGAAATGGTTAAGCTGACAAAAAGTTATAAGAAAAATATGATAGGTATGTATTCTAGGATATTGATATATGCGAAGACAAA
>JZKD02S1705265.1:1406267-1417128 GCA_000966675.3 Picea glauca
TATATATATATATATATATATATATAATTAAAAATATAAATTCAATCTATAAATAGATGGATTCATAAAGAATAATAATAAAAATACACATGCAACACACATAGGGATAACCCATAAAAATAAATGCATACATAATAATGCAGCATGTAATTTAACACAAAATGGACTCTTATCTTGGTAAAAATTTCACCAACTATGTGAAGACCTTCCACGAACCTCCCAACATTAGACCATGTTTCTCATCACTCTTAGCAGTGGGTCACCACCAAGCTGGGACTAAACTCCACCCAGGTATAGGGATTCCTAACCAGGCTGATGTATCTTAGACAATAGGAAACACTTTGTCACATCTACCTACTCAAACTAACAACCTACAGTCTCTCATTCCCCACATATATGTCCCACCCTAGGAAGTGTTCCCCTTCTCTACTCAACAGTCCCTCAATTGCCCCACTTCCCTTCTAGGGCTTCAACAACAGGCCAGACAGGAAGTCCCAGATCCCTGTAGTTGTAGTTTAGCACCTTCGGGACATCAATTCCAAACCATTCTCTTACCTAGAGAGAAATTTCTCACGGGCTTGACAACTCGCCTTTTCAACCTCCCACGGGCCTGAAAATCCACTTCTTCAGTCTCCTACAGGCTTGACAACTCGCTTCTTCATTCCAGCTCCTAATCTTACCAGGTACAAGCACATCATACATGCACAGGTATGGATACAAGTATAGATACAGGTACAGGTACTGTTACAAGTATGGATATAGGTACAGGAAGGTACGAAGGATATCTCAATGAGTGAGTGAATGATGATTGAATGAATGAATGAATTGAAAAATGAACTAAGTCCAAGCTATATGTATGCATGTTCCCAACTTGACACTTGTCATGTTGATATGTACTTTGGTCCACTTGTCCCCATCCTTAGAACTTAGGATAAAATAATTATCCATACTTTATACTTTAGGGAATATAAGTATAATATTCCTCTTTGGCTTAAGCTCCCTAGCTTAGCCCCTTATGCTTAAATTGTAGCCCCCCCCTTTCCCTAACTAGTGGAGTTTAGTCCCCAATACTCTTTTATCGTGGTCAGTCTACACGTAACGATGTATTATATTAATCATAAGACATATACAAAAATAGGCTCATTGGCCTTCAACATCTAGAATCTTTGGCTTAATTCCACACATAATCCTTCTATCTTATAATAACTGGATCACCAGCCTATAAAACACAACATATACACAAAAGGCTCTCTGGCCTCAAAATTGCTCACACTTAAGTTTGTTGTGCACGGTATCCTGGAATGTGCACACTTCATCATTTTAGCACATAGTACATGTGCGCACTATACCATGGAAGGTGCATACAAAATGATATTAACATCTCACCAGCTTATTAGCATGTTTACATTTACATTTAAAATTTGGGATTCATCCTAGGGGTATTACAATCCCCTCCCCTTATTTATGCACTTTCCTTAATGCATTATATACCATGTACCATTCAAAATCTTTTTAAAAATCTCCAATATTTAGCTATTGAAAGCTTGATATCCATCTAGTGCTCTACTTTCCAGCACCAATTCTGGTATTCATACTACAGCTAGAAATCAATTGCTCTATTCCATAGAGATGCTTCTAGGAATAATTCAACTCATTGTTCCATTTGACACACCCTCCTTATGGAAGCTACCATGCCATAAGCATCCTTGGGTTTCCTCCTCCTTATTTCACTCACCCTTCCAGGCTCAAGCATCCCTTCATTACTATGCAGTTCTTCAATGATCCATCTTGCTAAGGCTTTCACACAAGGAGAGCGCTAACCCATTACCAGAACCCCACCAAGGTTCTACAATTATAGGGATTTAGTGTCCTCAATAGTAGTTGTTATTTCCCAACATTCCAACTTTAATCAAGATTATCTCATTTGCATCACACGCATGCAGTTATCATGAGAAAACATTATAAAAATTCCATTTTAGAAATCAAATTATA
Source organism: Picea glauca (assembly GCA_000966675.3). Taxonomy (NCBI): domain Eukaryota; kingdom Viridiplantae; phylum Streptophyta; class Pinopsida; order Pinales; family Pinaceae; genus Picea; species Picea glauca. The sequence continues at coordinate 1,408,260 of JZKD02S1705265.1, forward strand.
TTTCATAATTTTTTGTATTGTTGTTGCAATAATAGAATGTAGTCTTCCATCTGCATTTCATCAAGCACCATGATGAATACCATTGATCCTACAATGATTCTATCTTGCATACAACCAACATGTTGTCAGTATTTCATGTACATCATATTTTAATTACAATATGCACAAAAACCTTCTGTAGTGATATTAGAATTGCCTACACCTAGAAATCCAATCACAATTACCAAACAATTTATTAGATAGAATGACTAATCATTCTATGCCTATGATTTTTTTCAATTAATAGCAGTAAGTTAATTATTTCAATTTTCTGAACATAAAATTATATGTAGTCACTATTACTGTGACTACCTGACTTGCAACTTTCCTGTTGCAATGTCTAACAGTTCCTGAAATGTTCTCAACTCCACGAGTTAGAAACATTTCAGCCATTAGTATAATTATTTCCATTCAAAAACATATATACATGCACTCACAAAATGCATTCAACAAATGCATTTAAGTATACAATTATATCATGTATGAGTGTACCTTTTCCACTTACTAGGCATGAGTGCAACTCTCAATGCTTATTTATCCAATGCACCTTTGCATTGATTTTCATAATGATCTTTATCTAAGTCATGTATCTCACCATTCATAAATTGGAAATCTGGCCAATGTGTTGACACATTCTCCACGCACTTCCCATTATCTTCTCAATTGCTTGGATGCCTTCCTTTTCGACTCGAACACTACACCAAGAATACAATTCCGTGGTGTTCATTAGTGTTAGAAAAAAGGTTGCAGTCCAAGTTTTATTTAAAGGTAGGAAGCTCATTGGATATTTGTGTGGTACATAACCTTTCTATATCCATACCTTGCCATATCCAACCATGTCTTGGTCTCATACATAACTAACTTTCATGGTATCATTCCTATAACAAGTTCTTATATTTTATTTCTTTGGTTATTACCTCATAACCAAATTAACATGACATGCCACTATGTCAGTGTGTGCATTCAAAAGCTAAAAATATTTGATAACTATAACAGGCCTCTAGCCTTTACCACACCTAGTGGTAACTTATTCCTGTTAATGCACTTAAACAATACCATACTGCATATTATAAAAATTCAATTTGGGGAGATTCTTACTTGAATTTCCCTTTGGCAATGATGCAACATAATTTCAAAAGAGAAATACTTCCATGCATGGATTCCATTAAAAAAATTTAATGCTACTTGATTATTTGATGACAACAGAAGCTCTCATGCCTCTTTATCGGTCCTATAATCAACATTCCAACTTTATGTTACTTCCTTCCATATGCAACAACATTATCAGTAACACTTGCAAACATGCAAGCATTCTCTTTTTATGGTTTTCCCAACAAGACATAACATACTTGTTTCCGGAGTAATTTCAACAACTTCTTTCTCCCTGTATCAATTTTCCTTGTTTATCTCATAAGTATTCAATTCTTATGGATTCCTGAATCTTCATGTGCTATTCACTGTAAAACATTGTGCATGATTATTTCTGACCTGAGCACTTTCTAACCAAATCACTCTTGTCTTCCCTTGATTTTCCATCCAAATACTAAACTGGTATTAACCTTCATCTTTTATTTATTTCCTGGATCCATCTATCCTAACTCGTACTTGGATAAATTATAATTCCAATCATGTTGTCTTATAGACTTTGGATCTTCAACATCCATTTACTTTTTGGACTGAACTACTTCAACTCTTTCTTGACGGAATACTTTAGCATTTGAGTTTTCTTTCACTCTTTTCTTCTCCTTGCCAACTAGCCTCAAACTTGGCTTGCATAGCCAATCTCTAGCATACTGTAAGGATGCACATATGCCTCCTTCTCTATTTTCATAGAATTAATTAAAAGTACTTAATACTGCTTTTAATTTACCATCGTAATTTCAAGTGATACTTCCACCCCTTGGAAATGTCACTCATGGCTTTATGCCACTTGAGATGGATTCTTCTCAGCCACCATCTCTTTTGAATTGAAAACCATGCATAGAACCATTTTCTTCTTCATGGTTCTTTACTGAATCTCTACAGAGATTCATTTCACTTTTAAGTCTTTCTTGGCCTTGACATCTCCATGCTATTGTGGAAATATCTTCAATACCTTTGGAATGCATCAACAATCCTCTACTATTCTTTCTTTCCCTCTTGGAGTGTTTTCCTTCATTCCCATTATCTTGATATCTACCTCATGATGTCTTCTTCCATTATCCTAGGATGTTCATGGACTTGCAACTGCATATTATGCTGATATTAATTTTCAGCATTCCACCATTATTTGGATTCCTCTGATCCAACTCCTACATGACCCAATTATATTTCCAGTCATGTTTTTTGAATAACCTTGGATAGTTAACAACCAATTCCTTCTTGAGGTACTTGATTGATCCCTTCATTATATGATCATATCAACACTTGTATTTGCTTGATGATTATTACTTTCTCTTGTCTTGACCAATCTGATTTCAACCTGACTTGCATAATCCTTTTCCATCATGCCATATTGATGCACCTATGCCTCAACCGACAATTCTTACTTATGTGCACCTTCATTTCTTTACCCTTCAAGTGATTCCATTCATACCATGCTTCCACTACACACTCTGATAACCATAAGGGAAGCATTACTATTTAATTGCATAGCTAATCCATGGATATTATGCACTCTTTATCCATATATGCATTAAGCCTCTTTCTTTATCTGATTACTATCATTCTGATAGTCCATTCCTTTTATAATATATCTGACTACATTGTATTGTTTAATCTGTATATTGGTTTCTTTGGGAGTGAATGTATTTTCACTAATTCATTCACTACATGATTTATTCCTTTTCCCAGATTCCATTAAGTACTTGACTAGCATGAGTGGACTTCCTATGGTGGCTTATCAATACTTTATGGTTGCACCCAGATTCATACCTTAACATTTTGGAGTCTTGGTTTTTGATAATCTTATGAAATATTTTGGTCATAACACTCTTTCATGAGTACCTGTGCTTATATTTAACTAAATTTCAACCTTCTCACCTCTTAATAACTAAAAGTTTTTAACTCTGAAAAAATGTGCAGCTAACATAATTTGTTAGGCTAAATAATTTAACAAATTTATGAAATTATGTACAATTATGTTCTAATAATGTTTCATAATTCCTTCTTCTAATATCTTGTGAAAATTAAATACCCAAACCAACTTTCTAGGTGGATAATTAGAATCCCCTATCCAATACCTTTGTAATGACTGCTCCATTTCTCAATTCTGAGTCTTGAGCAGAATGTTATGGTCATTTGAAAATTGTCCATTAATTTCTCCTGTTCACACTTCAACTTGGTGCAAATATGCGCTATAATTATGCATTTTTGCACCTAATCCATTGGAGTTTTGGTAATATATCAATCATTTTTCTTCATATACATATTTTGGACAGTGTGTCCAAATTTCACCTCTTTCTGGGTTCTAGGATGCTAGTTATAGCCTGTTGAAGTTCTAGGCCAATTAGTATTTTTTATCTGGAATGCTACAGGTACCTTTTTTTTCCATATTAAACATTTCTAACATGCCCAGAATTTTAAGTCATCTCTAAGAATGTCTTCTATGGTTCAATAGCTTTCCATAGACTTCTCTTACACCTCAATCTAATTCCGAAGAAGAAAGCTATGGCCCTTCGAAGTTAGTTGGGTCTTAAATTTTACCCTCCACTATTTGTCTTGTAACTTCCTCATAAAAGTTTTGTTTGATGAACGGTTTACACCATTAGAAAGCTCTCTCCGGGATCTTTTATTTGGGATATAGAGACAGAGTGTACCTTGGTACACTCTGTTCTTGAGGTTTTTGAGTAGCTAAAAATGTTGTTTAGGGCCTCAAAAAGGCACTGCAAAAAGATGACCTTTAAACAGTATAAAATGTTGCAGAAATTCACTAGTTTTCTTCTTTTCTAGACCATCCAAATGACTTCACGCGCAAAACTTTGAACATGTACACCCATATCTAGCATGTACAACAACATTGTAAGGTAATGCATGGTCTGCACACCTATAACCAATGTGGATCACTTATTTGTCGCGCCAATAACTAGTGCACACTATTTTTGTGCCGCGCACATTGCACTCTATGCGTTGCACCATGCCCAAGTTTAGTACGCCCCCACTGCACACCAATACTCTGCACACTCCATTAATTAAATTGTCATGCAATAACATATACCCACATTGCACGCACACCAACAAAATTCGTTTGCACTTTGTCAATACTGCGCACACCACACACACCATTATTATGGGTGCACACACTGCACGTGCCAGTATTAAGCATGCACCACTCAATCTGCACCACTCAATGCTAAATTTAGTGTGCACACCAGTGCGTCAATATTTTATGTGCATTTCCACTCTGCACCGTGCAACGCCAAATTTAAGTGTGCACTCCCGCGCGCCAATATTTTCTGTGCATTGTCACTTTGCACCGCACAACGCCAAATTTAAGTGCGTATACTTGCACGCCAATATTTTCTATGCATTGCCACTCTGCACCGTGCAACACCAAATTTAAAAGCGCACACCCGCGCGCCAATATTTTCTATGCATTGCCACTCTTCACTGTACAACATGGAATTTAAGTGCGCAGACCCATGCACCAATATTTTCACGCATTACCACTATGCACTGCATAGCGTGAAATTTAAGTGCGTAGGCTCGCGTGCCAATATTTTCGTGTGCGTAGCTACGCACCCTTATTTTCCACAAATCACAAGATTTTCGCTCTGCATCATGCACTTTTAGTGAACACACCTGCACACATTCTTTTTTTTATTTTTTATGCGCATCAATTCCTCGTGAATTCCAGTGCAAAAATTGGGGTTTTTTCCAAACGTTTTCCCAATTTTCACCATAGACATTCTGCAAGTATAAAATTTGTTCAATTTCATCCTGATAACACCAATTCAACATCTTTAACAACAATTCGTTGTTAGTTGACATGTCTGGAACGAATTTTTCCCAAACTCAATTCACGAATTAAGAGTTTTAATCAACTAATCTCACTCCATCTGTCATGGCTTCCCTCTAACTTCAAATTCGACCAATTCCAGGTCTAAATTTGTTAGAATAAATATTAAATTAAGAATATCTCACCACTTGGCCAAATTTCTCAAATTTACCATGAATTTAACAACATAAATTGGGGCTTTTTCCCAATTCCACGCAATTGTTTCTAATTTTTACCATGGATTCTCAAGTAACTTGAAATTTGGCCACTTCAAAATCAATTCTTTGTGAAATTTTACTTCAAAACAACTTTCTCGTCCCATCTAGGCTCAGTGTTGAAAACTGGAGCTATGATACCATATTGTAACATACCCAGCCACCCAGGTCGGGTCATGCCACCGAAAAGATTTCATGCTCTCATACCATATTATAACATACCCGACCACCGAGGCCGGGTCATGCCACCGAAAATATTTCATGCTCTGATACCATATTGTAACATCCCCAACATACAACTGGGCTATGCCACATAAAACTTTCTGAGCTGTATACAATTAAAAACATATACACACGAAAACTCTTACGGAAATTTATATATAAACTTAAACAGATAAATACATTCTGTAAATACACAGATTCATACAAAATAATAATAAAAATACACATGCAACACACACAAGGATAACCCATAAAAATAAATGCATACATAATAGTGCAGCATGTAATTTAACACGAGATGGACACTTATCTTGGTAAAAATATCGCCAACTGTGTGCAGACCTTCCACGAACCTCCCATCCTTATACCACGCTGCTCATCACTCTCAGCAGTGGGTCGCCCCCGAGCTGGGACTAAACTCCACCCGGGTAAAGGAGTTCCTAACCAGGCTGATGTATCTCAGACAACATGAAAGACTCTGTCACATGTGCCTACTCAAAATAACATCCTACAGTCCCTCATTCTCTACATGTTTGTCCCACCCCAGGAAGTGTGCCCCTTCTCTACTCAATAGTCCCTCGGTTACGGCACTTCCCTTCCAGGGCTTCAACAACAGGTTGAACAAGAAGTCTCAGAGTCCTGTAGTTGTAGTTTAGCACCTTCGGGAAATCAATTCCTATCAATTCTCTCACCTAGAGAGAAATTTCTCATGGGCCTGAAAACTCGTCTCTTTAATCTTCCACGGGCCTGACAACCTGCTTCTTCAATCTCCCACGATCCTGACAACCCGCTTCTTCAGTCCAACTCCTAAGCTTACCAGGTATAGGTACAGGTATAGATACAGGTACAAGTACGGTTACAGGTATGGATACATGTACATGAAGGTACAGAAGACAACTCAATGAGTGAGTGAATGATGATGGAATGAATGAATGAATGAGAAAATGAACTAAGTCCAAGCTATATGTGTGCATGCTCCCAACTTGACACTTGTCATGTTGAGAGCTACTTTGGTCCACTTGTCCCCATCCTTAGAACATAGAATAAAATAATTATCCATACTTTATACTTTAAGGAATATTAATATAATATTCTTTTTTGGCTTAAGCTCCCTAGCTTACCCGCTTATCCTTAACTTTTAGCCCCCCCTTTCCCTAACTAGTGGAGTTTAGTCCCCAATACTCTTTAATTGTGGTCGGTCTACACACAACAATGTATTATCTTAATGATAAGACATAGACAAAAATAGGCTAATTGGCCTTCAACATCTAGGCTCTTTGGCCTAATTCCACACATAAGCCTGCTAGCTTATAATAACTGGCTCACTAGCCTATAAATCACAACATATACACAAAGGCTCTTTGGCCTCAAAATTGAGCGTACTTAAGTTTGTTGCGCGCGGTATCCTAGAATGTGCACACTTCATCATTTTAACGTGGAGTACATGTGTGCACTATACTATGGAAGGTGCATACAAAATGATATCAGCAATTCACCAGCTTATTAGCATGTTTACATTTACATTTACAATTCGGGGTTCATCCTAGGAGTATTACATTATTTCATCCATAAGTTATACAATTGTCTCTTCAAGAATATTTTGTTCATCTTCCACCTCAAACTTTAAACTTTGTATTTTTTCCATTAGCAGAAACTGACTGAACTACAACTTATAATACTAAGCTCTTTAATATGGAAGAATAATATTCTAATTCAAGCTTAATCCTCAAAAATTTTAGTTAAAAGTTTAAAAAAAAAATCAAAATCTTTTACCCACCAAAAAAAAAAAAAAAAAAATCCACCACTTAAACAAATAAGTTATTAAAACATCCTCCACCCATTTTAGTTATAAAAACAATCTTTTTGTAGTGAAACAAAAAATACCTTTAAATCCTTATAAAATCGATCATTTATAATGTAGTCAATAAATGATCTTTTATACATAGTGTGCATAAGCATACAGAATTTCCATGATGGTGAACTTTCCACGTCTGGCCTCAAATATCGTCCTTTGTAAATCATTAGCAGCGATGATCATAGGTTATCGCCATTGTCGCATGATAAAACAAAATCTCTCTTTCATACCTAGCGCTTTTAGCATATACCAAGGTCAACGCTCCTCCTAAAGGTGCATAGAGCGTGGAGCGTTGATTCTCTTAAAAAAAAAAAGTTAAAATCCTATGTGTGAGACAAATCAACGACGTGCCAACACAGGTTAGGGCGCGTTGGAGTAAAGAACAACGCCTGCCTACAATGAATTCCTTCCCAACACACGACACATAAATCGAGCTCCTCCAGTTTAGATTCGTCTCCACCTTTACCGCACACATATTTGCTCCGCTCAACTCAGCTCACCTGCTCTGATGTTATTTGTTGCGTAGTGGAAGCATAAACATAGCAAGATTCAATGGAAAAGAAATAAAATCAACAAGAAGAGATCACAATAAACATAATGGAAAAGAAATAAAATCAACAAGAAGAGATCACAATAAACATAATGAAAGAAATCACAAAGTGAGCACAATGTTTACTTTTAAAAATTATTTTAAAGGAAAAAATCACGAAACAATGATAATCAATATTTTTATTATTCAATGAAAAATTTCAATAGCCAAACCAAACTTACAACCATCCTCTCACACTCTTCCCACACACTGGATTACACTAAATTGCTTAAATCATTATAGTGTGCATGCACTTTCCATTTTTAACTAATATAATGTGCATGCATCAACATGGAAGACATGGAAAATTAGTTGACAGTTTCAACATAACTCACCAAAATGGATGCATTATCAAGTGTCCATTATCTTTCCTTTCCTTTGAGAAGTGTTGATGCTGGTTGATTCGAATTTTTGAAAATGGTCTAACAATCTCGTAATCTGGTAAGGATATTGGATGTTCAGTTTTTTAAAATGCTATGCAATAACTGAATTATAAGTTATGTAATGAATGTTGGTTACGATGTATATGTACATTGCATATATTATGTATATGCCTCATATAATCTATATAATTTTTTGACTTTCCTCAATTGTGGGCACGTTTCATTTTCTGGCTGTGGGCACGTTTCATTTTCCAGTTGTCCGCACATTTCATATTTCATCGCCGAAAGTGGAAGACTATAACAATGTGGTGGAGAATGCCATTGTTACAGTAGATCATCAAGAACTTATTATAACCTATAGAGGGCATTTAGGGTTCCTACCATTAACCTATTGAAGAAAGCTTTAGCATCTCCTTTCAACATTCATCAACCACGATTTTAAATGACTGTACTAGTTACATATTAACTTTAAATTAAGTTATATTATATTATTATTAAATAATAATAAAAAATTTACTACTTAAAAAATATTAAAATTATAAAAATAAACTAACTAAAAAAACTTCAATCTAAAATACTCAAAAACAATTT
>JZKD02S1705265.1:1422290-1435317 GCA_000966675.3 Picea glauca
AGATTCAGAGGGGTATAGTGCCTTGCAGGGAGGAGACACACCTAGGGGAGTATGTAGATGTCACTCATTTGCAACAACACATAGTCGTGGGGGATCACCTTCACCATTTCAGCAAGTTTGACAAAGTTTGACAAGTCAATTTGATATTTAATTATGCCGAGTATTCTTATTAACAATGGGCACAATTAATCACCTTTTAATTTAAAATTTTAATCTAATGGCTAACAATTGAAGATTGGCATATTCTTAGTAGTCCTCCCAAATCAATGAATGTGATTCACTCTTCATAACTTCCTTCTATTTTTGAATGCATCAGTTAACATGTTTACTTTTTAACATTTACCTAATCATATTAAGAAATTATTGTAGCACTATATGATTGTCACGTTTAAATGATTAACCTTTGGAATTACCACGTTTGGATTTCTGTAGTAGGCTAGTTTCATTTTCTGACTGTCCAGGCGTTTCATTTCTGACTTTCCTCAACTGTCAGCCGTTTCATTTTCTGGCTGTGGGCACGTTTCATTTTCCGGTTGTCCGCACATTTCATATTTCATCGCCGAAAGTGGAAGACTATAACAATGTGGTGGGGAATGTCATTGTTGCGACTCGGGGCAGATCATCAAAAACTTATTATAACCTATAGAGAGCATTTAGGGTTCCTACCATTAACCTATTGAAAGAAGCTTTGGCATCTCCTTTCAACATTCATCAACCACGATTTTAAATGACTGTACTAGTTACATATTAACTTTAAATTAAGTTATATTATATTATTATTAAATAATAATAATAAAAATTACTACTTAAAAAACATTAAAATTATAAAAAGAAACTAACTAAAAAAACTTCAATCTAAAATACTCAAAAACAATTTTAATATAAATATTATAAAGAGATATTTGTTTCCTCGACCTCCAGGTGTTGTCTCACCTGAGGAGTCGATTTTCATCTTCTCAATTCTTAAGTTGGTATCAGAGCAGATTTCTGATCTTAGTGCATGTGAGATTGTGAGAGTTGAATGTTGTGGCAGGATCTGCACACCGTCCGTCGAGAGAGAAGAGGGTTGTCGTTGATATCGATCTGATCGTTGTTGTGGGATCGATGAGATCGACTATCTCACTATCAATTTATATCGCGGTCACATTCCGGCGTGAAGAATCACCGGCTAGTATCGTCACCTGAATTTGTGCATGAAGGATCACCTGCTATCACATTCGCGGGTGAATTATCTGAGCGAGATCATGGCTTATCCCTGCGCGGATTACCTGAGCGAGATCATTGCTTATCCCTACGCGGATTATCTGAGCGAGATCAACCCAATTCGCTGGAGTGGTGCGCGACCGGCCTCATCAATTGCCTGGTACCGAAATACGCAGGAGAGTTGAGTTGAACGTGGAGAGGTGTGTTGTTTGAGATCATGAATTGGCAAAGAGGAAATTGATAATGTTATTTGTAGAAATCGTTTGCTCGCTACAATAAGTCAATTTCATGGTACTGAAATATGTGGGGATTATCAATTTCCCTCTACAGTGAATGCGCAACCATATAACAAATTGCTAGCTTCCATATAACAACTTGTTATTTGTAGAAATCGTGTGGAAAATCACGATCTGGGTGTGTTTGCAACCATCTCATCGTGTGGAAAGTCGTTGCGTGTGTATTGGTGCGCCCGTGTAATAGGGTCGCTATCGTTTTCGTTCCCTTCTCCAGTGTAGAGTGAGAGGTGTTGCTTCTCTTTCACTGAGATCGCTGCTGTCAGTTTGCTGCATGAAGAAGTTTGCAGAGATGGCGAATCCGTTGACAGAAATGTATCTCAACAAAGTTGACAAGTTAGATGGCTCTAATTTCATCAATTAAAAATTCAAAATGCAAACTTTGATAGAAGATTATGATGTATGGACGATCACGAAAGGAGATGAAGCACGACCCGATGCAACTGCGGGTGCGACAACGACAACAATCCTAGATATAAGCGTAAGATGCTTTGTATGGAGTTGAGAATTGTGAAGTTGCATTTGTATGCTCTCACGTGTCTGGTTTGGGAGCCTTCTAAACCTTTCCTCTTGTTGTTTTTGTTCCTTCCCAATTCCCTCTTCTAAATTGTGATCCTCCTCATTCTTTTCATGCCCCTCGAGCATGCTAGAGTGCGTAGAGGTTTTGGTTCTTTACACAAATTTTGGGATCGAAGAGGTGGTTCGATGTCTTCGACTAACAAAAGTGGGAGTGAGGTCTGGGGATGCATAGTAGAATGGTTCGATCTCAAGGATGCACCACTCTTGGAAGTTGAGAAGCCAATGGTTAGCTAAAGAAGATGAGAAAGTTCCTACCCCCTAGGAAATCCCCTCTCTCCCATCCATTCTTTGCATCCTCAGTGTGGTACAAAGAACAACAATTCTGAGGAAGATCCTTAGACTAGCTCGTCGATGTAGGATCACCTCCAAATAATCTTTGTGATCTGCATTGAGAAGGAGAACCAACGTTACAGGCTAGAGATGCTAGAACAAAAGGTAAACATGTTGATTGATCTCTACTCCAACCCTCAATAGTGTCAGCATGCACAAGAGGAACAAGGTCGCTCTGTCCTAATCCCCAAATGGCCTCCCATTCATCATCAATGTCCTAGGATCATTCAGATAGAGAATTCAGAATCTAGCTTGGCTATGTGAACGAATGCTAATTCTTCTTCTTAGGCACATGTTTCAATTTTGTTTTCAAGTTAATGATTTCTCTTATATCCGGATAAACAAGAAAAAAATTTCAATTTTTGGCCTCTGGAGAGCAAACGTTTCCTTTCACTGGTCCTAGAATTGGGTTGGTTTCCTTTGTTGAAATCCCAAGGCGCATGAACAATATGTCTATAATCTTCTTAGAAGATTATATGAAATTCTAGCTTAGAAAAAAAATTCTATGAATTATAAACCTTTTAAACTACTGGCAATAGCATAATTACACTACATACTTTAAAATTCTATAAAGGAATTAATTAGATATTAAAAAGTATTTCTCAATATATATGACCATCACAAATACATTATACAATCAATCCCTAAAAGGTGTTTATTAATTTACCATTATAAGTCCTCTTAAATTAAGGATTGCTTATGAATAATGACAACAATAAATGAAGGCTAACCATGATTAAATTATAATGAAATGATTAATTATATAAGAAATAGTTTATTGTAAACAAGTAAAGTGAGCTGTGTATACTTCCTACGAAGTTAACAAGAAGTACAGTTTGTTTCCATGAAAAAACTAGCGAGATTTGTATGTTACCTCGTATTTTGTGCTTACCTCTCGTTGATTGATTTGTATTCCGTCAAGTAATTTCCTTAATTGAAAACTCAAGACACGGGTTTTCTTGACCGTCCAGAAGCTCAATTGTGTCATCATCATTGGTTCAAAAACTCAATCGTGGCATCATCATTGGTTACATGAAATCGTATTTCATTTCAATTGAGGCATTTAATGTTACATCCAAGCACACGAGGCTCACTTTATCCCACAGAAATTGTGTAATGTAAATTCTCAAAACAAGAATAAGAATGACGCCAAATAGAGCATTTCTTATTTGCAACTACACAGAAGGCCATATCAGCTGTCAACATTAAATACCACACCCGATACACAATATATGAATGGTTCTTGTGAAAAATGCAGCTCGCCATTAGTCTTAGCTTCAAAAGGGGATATTTGGAGTGATGGAGTGATGTCGCACACCGTCGTCCAACCTGTGAGCCAATTATGAGTATGGACATTGTTGATTGCCAATCATTGGACTCACGAGTTTCATGTTCGAATCTTATTGCATAAAACATACCATAGTTAGACATTACTATTTAATCTCAGGCTTCATCATAAGTGCATATTATTAAAAATATTATTCACTTCACAATACAATACACATCCTCCCAAATGATTCTCTCACTGAACTAAATTGATGGAGTAAAAATCGTGGTTGGGTGTAAACTTTGATTTCATTAATTTAAATTCTCTAATAAATCTGATTTAATTAATTTAAATTCTCTAACAACTCAAGGATCCAATAACACTTTGAACTTACCAACCAATGAACTGTTAAAAAAATGTTTTACTTTATATATTAAATTTTTATTTTTTTTATATATATATGTTGAACATTAAGTTTATTTCAAAAAATTTAAATTCAAACTAAATTAATACACCATTAAACTGAGAAGGAATGCTAGGAACTATAATAAGAGAAGGAGGATAAATAATGGAGTGATTGATTATATATTAAATAGTTTAATGAGAAATTTAAGAGGATGTTAATTTGGCACATGCTCTCGACCATTAAGGTGTACCAAAACTGGACACTAGAGTGACACTTGCGCTTAGATTATGAGTGGTCATACCTCATGGATGTTGCCTCATCTGCTTATGACCTTAGAGTAGGTAATATATTTATTTACAGGCGCCCTAGATTCTTCTATTCCATTCATCCCCAACCTGACTTGACCAAGATGACCCTTCTTGTATGTCAATGAATATTTTTTGCTGATAAAATCATGGTACTACATCTAAGATGATAAATTTTCTTTCATCATCTGCTCCACAAAATGTCTGCATGATTTATGATTTTCAAAGAATTCACTATCCCTCCACAAAATTGTGTTTGAAACCATGAACCATGATGTGACACATTTAATGGTCCATCTACAGAATTTGCAAGGTAATAAACATTAACCTGCAACCAAAATTAATGATGCGCTCAAAAGTTTTTCACAGTGAAGAATCTTTTCATTTATGATGAATGCAATAAAATGGGCAGCAACAACTTTAAGTTGTCCAATATATCAATAAAAATATCGGTGGTATGGACGACGACAGTTTTAAGCTATCCAATATATCAATACAAATACCAACGGTATTGATACTTTAATAGTACGAGATAGAATTATAGCCAAAAACAATAACAAGAAAGGTGATATGCAAGTTTCCTGATATGATATGATATGATCGAGTTGTAGCTGGAAACAATAACAATAAAGGTGATATACAGGTTTCCTGATATGATATGATTGAGTTGTAGCTAGCAACAATAACAAGGAATGTGATACTAATATGATATGATATTTAATTGTAAAGGGAAACAATAACAATAAAGGTGATATGGAGGATAAGAGTTCACTACGCCAGAATTGTGGCACAAGTCCTTAGTTAGTGGCCACATACTATTCTGAAGAAAATCCAAAACACAATAAGAAGATGGTATGTTGGAAATGTTCCAAAAATTTGTGTATTGAAGATGATGCTACCTATGCTTTTTTCCAATGCCATGACCTCTCTTGGATGGCCACCTGGCCACACTTCACAAGAGATAAAGAATGTCCCAATGATCGACATTACATCTACAACCACACCAATGAAGTTGGCGAGGAGTGCTTCATGTGAGTAATATATATATATATATTAAGGCTCAATATATCCAAGTTATTAGAGTTCTCTACAATACAAGTTTATCTTTATTTTGGTTAGTTTGGAAATTCCAAGCGAGGTCATTGTTTTGTTTAAATGCAAGTATAACTTTGGTTTCTATCCCAATGGACCTAATTATGGTTATAAGCATACAAAGCTTCGTGGTTCACCACCTCCTATGGAATAGGTTTTAGACATCATTAAAAGGCAGAAAGAATCCAATAATAGATCCAGATACAACCAAACTATTAGGAACCCTAACTCCTCGACTTCAAGCTTACCACAAGGAACTTCAAGGTTTCCTACATTCTCCAACTTACAGTGTTAATTTGTTTGGTCCAAGGTGAAATCTTATTTGTGCATATGTTCCATTTCCATATGTAACATTATCGATTTATATTTCCCATATTTGTTTATACAAATGCAGGTATTTTGTTGTCAAGAGAAACAATCTTGAAAATTTGCAACTCTCCTTTGAAAGAGGAATGTCTGCAACTGAACCAAGAAATGAGAGCATTCTTAATGAATATTTTCATCGATTAGATAACGCTATTCTTATATTCTCTATGAACCAAGCCCATCATTTTCATGTAAGAACCTTATGAGTGACATGGAGGTCACTTTGCTACATCCTGAACGCATTTAAAAAAAAATCTTTTGAAACTAAGTTCATATACATTCCAATGCCTAAGTTCACTTTTAGGGATGTGCAATAATGGCGTCTAAAATAGGCGGTGTTTATAGTCAAGCCAGATGGAAATATGGACATGGTTGTTATATAAAATTTGGCAAAAAAATCCACGTAAAATGGATAAAGGTTAGAATTATACTATTTATTCTATTACTATATTCAGGATGTTCTGCTATCTGCACATTTTCTTGTCAACTTTTCCAATCCATCATTTGATACTCACCCTATGCGAAAGAAGTTAACACCAGTTAATCCTGGATATAAATAATATATAGTAGATTGTTGAATATAAACACATTCTTACCATTTTTAATGTAATTTTAAAAACAAGTTTTTATAACAAAAAGATTTCTCAGAAAGTTCTATTATAAATTCCAATCCAAAACTCACACAAGATTTATGAGAAACTACTCGGAAAAATGAGAACCTACGTAGACAGAGTGAAAGAAACAATAGAGACAACAGAGTAAAGTATGAAAATATTAATGTGCGGAGAACACTTGTATTAAGAAAAAAAATGAAGTTATAGCTCAAGGAGTAACCAAGAAATCAAGAACATGAAAGGAAAGAAAAATGCAGATTGGTATAGCTATCTAGAACAACTGGAAGTGTACAATAAAAAACAATTGGATTTTATCATGAATACTCCCTCTTAAACTCAATGGTTACAAACATTAGCACTTATAACACCCAAGTGTTATTGTTGGAAATCAAAAACGATTTTTCTCAATGGCTTTGTAAATATGTCTGGGAGTTGATCTCGTGAGCCACAAAATTGTAGATTTATTTCACCATTGTTGACTAGATCATGTATGAAGTGATAGCGAGTGTCGATGTGTTTTCTCTTATTGTGAAAAACATTGTTTTTCAACAAGGAAATTGTTGAAGTGTTGTCACAGAAAATGGGAGTTGGCTCATTTTTCATATGTGACACGTCATTCAATAATATTCGTAGCCACACAACTTGATAGTAAGCTAAGGTAGCAGTGACATACTCTGCCTATGTAGAATATATGGAGACAATGGGATGCTTCTTTGATTCCCAAGAAATAAGATTTGTGTCGGCCAAGTGAAAATCATATCTTGAAGTTATTTTCTGGTCATCTGGGTTTCAATCATTGTCAGTGTAGCCAGAAAGATGATCATCTTCGGATTGAGTGTACCATAATCCAAAATTTAGTGTGCCTGCAACATAGCTCAGAATTCGTTTGGCCATTTTCCAATGAGAATCTTTGGGAGATTCCATGAACAACGAAACAAACTTGGTTGAATACATAATATTAGGTCTAGTAGTTGTAAGATGCAATAAGATTCCCACTAAACTTTTATAGAAAGTAGAATCTAGAGTAGGGCCTACATCTTGCTTGCTCAATTTTGTGCCTAGGGGTATATGACTTTTTGTTGGATTGTAGTCCTCCATGCTGAATCTTTTGATGATGTCTGTAGCATACTTTTGCTGACAAACAAAAATGCCTTTGGATGATTTATCAACCTCAATCCCCCAAAAATATTTTATTATGCCAAGATTTGTCATCTCAAATTCAGATCGCATGGAATGCTTAAAACTATCTAATTGAAGATTTCCAGTGTATATCATATCATCAACATACATGCATACAATCATAAATTGACCTTGCTGATCTATTTTTGGTGTACAATGTTGTCTCATTCTGGCTTCTGTTGAAACCACCCTTGATCAAGTAAGCATCAATTTTGTTGTACCAAGCTCTTGGAGCTTGCTTCAAGGCATACAAGGATTTCTTCAACTTATACACTTTGGTTGGGTGCTCTTTGACCTCAAATCCTAGTGGTTGATCCACACATACTTCTTCTTCTAGGACACCATTCAAGAAAGTTGATTTGACATTCATATGGTATACTTTCCATTTTTGTTAAGTTATTATGGCTAAAAGGGTCCTTACAGTATCCAACCTTGCTACTGAAGAAAAAGTTTCACCATAATCAATCCATGGTTGCTGCGAGAATCCTTTTGCAAAAAGTCTTGGTTTGTGTTTTTCAATATGTACCTTTTCATTGAGTTTAGTCTTGTAAACCCATTTGACACCAATGCTAGTCTTGTGCCTTGGAAGATCGACAAGATCCCATGTCTTGTTGTTCTCAATAGGGTCAATTTCTTGGTTCATGGCTTGAAACCAATGTGTCTCTTCAGCTACCTTTTTGAAATAAGTGGGCTGGCATGATAATAATGTAAAAATATTTTGTTTATTAACATCATCCAACTATTGATGTATCTATTTCAAGCTTCGAGTTTGCTAATTTTCGACTTCAGGTGATGAATTTATGCTTAAAGAAGAGTTTCTCTGGGATATTTTAGGTTGTCCGTGTACCTACAATCGTGGAAGGACAGGCTGATGTGTTTGTTATCCTTAATTTTTTGTGTGTTCAGGAAGTGTCAACAGTGGATATTGGCTATACATAGGACCATTTTTAGACTCACTCCAGAACTGATTTCTAGAAATTTTTCATCTCTGCTGAGAATATGTTTATTTGAAATTGGATTGTACAAACGATAAGCTTTAGATGTCCCACTATAGCCAATAAAAATTCATATCTCACTTCGATCATCAAGCTTATTCCTCAATTCAGAAGGTATGTGAGCAAATGCAATGCAGCCAAAGGTTCTGAAATGAGTGACATTCAGTTTTGTCCCACTCCATCCTTCTTAAGGGACCTTCATTTTGACACTAGTGGTTGGAAATCGATTCAGAAGATAGAATGAACATGCTACAACTTCAGCCCAAAATAAATTTAACAAACATTTTTCTCTGAGTAGGATCCTTCCCATGTTCATCATAGTCTATTTTGGGTCAAATTTTGTCGGCGCGTTCGATGCAATTGCCACTTTATATTGTCGGGAGAATTAAAAACAACGAACCCCCTCAAACATCATTTCACATGACGTCGCTTTTCCGATAACATAGATTTTGTCTTTATTGCGACGTTTCATGAGGACACGTGTCATCCCGGATTTGACTGACCAACCCCCATATAGACATCGTAAGAGCGACGTCTTGGACGTGGCAAGAGTGACGTCTTGGAAGTGGAAAGACCGACATCTTGGATGTGGAAAGAGAGACGTCATGGAGGTGGCAAGAGCGACGTCTTGGACGTCGAAAGAGAGATGTCCTGGAGGTGGCAAGAGCGACGTATTGGAGGTGGAAAGAGAGATGACTTGGAGGTGGCAAGAGAATTATATTGGAGGTGGCAAGAGAGACGTCTTGGAGGTGGTAAGAGCGATGTATTGGAGGTGTAAAGAGAGACATATTGAAGGTGGCAAGAGAAACGTTAAGAGGTATCATCTCTGACGTGGTTGTTATGGGAGCAACACTCTTGGAGGTGGAAAGAGCGACGTCTTGGAGGTGGAAAGAGTGACGTGTTGGAGGTGGCAAGAGAGACATCTTGTCGGTGGCAAGAGAGACGTCTAGGATGGGGAAAGAGTGAGGTTAAGAGGTATAAGCTCTGATGTGGTTTTAATGGGAGCGACACTCCAAGATGTCGCAATAGCGACTGTGGCGTAGGTATTTAAAAAAGAAATACAATATCAATACTGACAGGGACAAGTACATTAACCTTTGCTAAGATACTAGCTATATCAATATTTAA
This sequence comes from Picea glauca, assembly GCA_000966675.3. Taxonomy (NCBI): domain Eukaryota; kingdom Viridiplantae; phylum Streptophyta; class Pinopsida; order Pinales; family Pinaceae; genus Picea; species Picea glauca. The sequence goes on from JZKD02S1705265.1 coordinate 1,432,048, forward strand.
ATCTATATCATCGTTCTTAGGCAAGGTTGGTTGAGGAGGATCACTAACTTCCAATGGTAAAGGGGGTCTTGTCTAATGAGTTTTAGGATCAGTAGGATATGTTTGGGGTGTGTTATCACACAAACTTGCAATTGTTGAGCTAAAGTCCGAAAGCTCAAGTGAAATCATGCGTAACTTAGAGGGAAGGCCCCTGTCACCTCACCAACCCTCTTTCACATCAAGCCAACTTTCCTTCGACTGAAGGGGGTTTCCCTCAATTAATATTGTGAGGACTTAGGGAAAGGAATCTCAATGTCGAGAGTGAAGTCCGAGAAAATTTTTTTTGGGTAGCTTTAGACTATTGAATAAAGTACTTGGAGGTTTGAATATGCCCTCCTAGAAAGTATCGCCCATTCAATCGCCATCCTTTAGACTATTGAAGAAATTACATGTTGAAGAGAGCGGTTCTTCGAATAAGGACCCTATGTCTACTTCCCATCCTGTTGGATCTCTCCAGATAGAAGATCCATCACTTGACACAGTGCTTTTCCCACCAAAGGGTTTGCTTCCTAGGTCTACGCATAATCCCAACGCACAGGTTGCCCATAATTATAGTATTGTGGAATATTTAACCCAGACACCATGTGCCATGTCGGCCCTCGAAGTCCTTCGATGTTGCGCAATGCAACAAAGAGAATCGTTGTCTACTATACTTATCCAAGAGACTCCCTAGGTTCAGAAAATGCTCAAAAATAAAAGTTCTCAGAATTGGATGAAACCAATTCCATTGTGACCGTCTTGTCGCGCTGATTATCGTATGCGAGAGTATGGATGTTGTATGCGAGAGTTATCATACTCTTATCGTTTTCTCAAACAGCTAAAAAGTCAAAGGACTGGAAAAAAGTCAATGCTGATGATAGAATGACATCACCAACGACACCTCATGATGAAGACTTGGACTAATGGCAGTGTGACAAGTGGTAGCAGTTGACTGGACAAATGTGGATGGCAGATCCAATCAGAATTGGACACATGGAAAAGTTTGGTCAAACGTTGAGGTGCCACATGGCCCAAGCATGGGAATCCATGTGGCACCAGGTCAGGGTCGAATAGAAAGTTTAAAAATGTTTTGGGGTCCATGGGTTTTGAACCCACGACCACCCACCAAGACTAAGTTTGAGAAATAGTCAAACACCAACGCGCTACATATGGTTCTTATTATATGAAACATATTTTATTTTATATAAAGTGTAAATTTATGTATGGCGGGAAAGGGAGGGGGCTGGGGCTAAGCCCCAGCCTGTGGTCTCTGTTTAAAACTCATACAACCAGGAGCGCGGGCCTAGCATAACCTCCCAAAAAATGGTTAGGGGTGGTTACATGCCATGCGCCATGAATCCAGGAGTTGGAGCTTATCTTAGGACAACGTTTAGCCCTTTGGGCTAGTTCTTGGCCATATGAAGTTAATATGACCATGTTTGAGGGCACGCGCCCAACCCTAGGGGATACACTGTGTAATTTTTAGAAAAAGTGGGTTTTTAACTTTACAAATTTTATTTTTGACTGATATTATGCCCAGAAAATGGATTTTTTTGAGGATTTTAGGCCATTTGGAGGGGGATTTGATTCCAAAAGGAGGCCAAATCTTGAGGGAAGTTGGGATTCCTCATCTAAGCCTCAAAATCTATATAAACCAAGATTTTTGAAACTTGTAGGAGACTTTTTGATGCAGGGTTTTGAAGGGGCAGTTTGTAAATTTTGGCCTTTTCTCATGATTTGAGAGGCAATTTTGCCATGTTTTTTAGAAGATTTTGATGGTGCATGCATGAATCTGAGCAAGGAGGTCTTGCACAACAGACATGAATCATGTAATTTAACAACAAAAAGAACTGTAAGAGAACTTTGATCATTTTAAAGAGCAACAAAGAGGTCCTCCACTTGGAAGCGAGCCCAGAGACGTCGCCAACGATTGGTGAACTCCGTTATCAACCTCTTGTATCTATTTCTCTTTCTATTTTGTTGTTCTATTCTCTTCATTTGCAGCATGAATATTAATGGTTTATCTCTTTATTAATTAATAAGAATAAAGTAAAAGTCACATTTGATATTCCGCAAACAAGATAATAAGTTTATGTATTTCGCATTCTTAACGATCCGATGCAAAAAGTACAATAAACTAACTTGCAAATTTATCAGTAATACCTTCATTTTTGGATCAAGTTTATGGTATAAGAGCTTTAGTTTTGAAGGTTTGACAGGAATTGCAAGCATTGGATGCTCACCAGAGAAAAACTCAAGTGAGGAGAAGGCCAACTTGAGGCTCTTAAACAAGAGATGTCTTCACCGAAGAAGCTAGGTCCTTATGCATCTGAGGATGATTTCTTCGAGGCCTTTAAATTGATGCAAGACATGGTAGAGGATATTTATCATGAAAGAGGACAACGAAGAAATCCAAAAGTTGAAGAAGGTGAATCTTCAGTAAGAGAAGAAGGAGGAGTTGGAGGTGGTGGACCTTCTTCTCCTTCTTCTCCTTCATCCTTATCATCTAATAATGAAGCAAGTGTACATTCCTCCAAGGATAAGAAAAAAAATCATCACTCTTCTGATATGCCTTTATTAAAGTTAGATGTAAAGTTTCAATTACCCACTAATGATGGTGAATTAGATGCAGAAAAGCTAGATAACTGGGTGAGACAATTAGAAGTCTATTGCAGGATACAAAAGATTGTTGATGATGAAACTAAGATCCAACTAGCAAGTCTCGAAATGGGAGGCACAAATCTCATATGGCGGGAAAGAAAAACTAGATATGATCTTAAGAAAAGTGGTAAAACAATCTCTTTCTGGAATGATTTTGTTATTGCATTAAAACAACAGTTTTACCCTTTAGCTTACATGCAACAAGAAATGATGAATTGGCAATGTTTAAGGCAATCAAAAGGTCAAAGTGTACAAGAATATACTCAGATATTTCGTAAGAAAGCTTTAAATTTGGGTATTCCATTATATACACAAGAGACACTCCTAAAATATATTGGTGGTTTACATTCTTATCTCAAGCACACTATTCTTATGATAAATCATTCTAACTTTGATGAAGTATGTGTACAAACCATTCACATTGAATCAAGTAAAGGGAATGTTGGTGATAGTGTTTCTACAGATACATAGAAAATAAAGGATGCAGGGAAAAGGAAAGAGAAGAAGACAGCCACAACAAGAAAGGAGAAGCCTACTTGCAAGCATTGCAAGAAAGTAGGCCATGATGAAGATCGTTGTTGGGTCTTACAT
>JZKD02S1705265.1:1450570-1468567 GCA_000966675.3 Picea glauca
AAATAGACTGAAAATAGTCTTTTGGAGGTCCAAAAGCTTTCCAATGGGGAGGTGTGATCCAGGGGATCAAATTTTGCTCAAAATTCAAAGTGCTCGGAATCACTTCAAATCAAATGAGAGCGTAGGCCTCGTTGTCATGAACCCAATGCAACTCGTTTGGGTTCAAATGGATGTTGGGAGCGAGAGATATTGCGTTCTGTTCAAAACGACAAACAAGCAAAAAAAAGGGATGTTGATTGTACAGTCCGTACAGTCTGTACGGATGTTGACGTGGCAGGCCGTACGACACGTGGCAGGCAGTTGTGTGGACAGGTTGCATATGAAGTGGCTTGTTTGTAGCGAATGGGATAGCGACATGTGGCCCAATCAATGGCCGCCATGTGTCACCTATATATTGGTTTAAAAGTTATGTTGTTGGTCTGAGTCGACCCCGTGAACTTCGGGCAGGGTAAAGCCTTGGGAAGGGCTGCCCAACCGGCGTGCCCACATGTGTTACTTAACATATGTATGTATTTAAATTTATTTGAGTTTGAAATGATGTGAAATGGGGCGCGGACCGGGCCGGGGCTAAGCCCCGGCCCATGGTTATATATGTATTGCATACAACCATTGCTATGGGCGGTTAAACCCACGGTTATATATGTATTGTCATACGACCATTGCTATGGGCGGTGAAACCCACGGTTATATATATATATGTGTTGTGTAACCATTATGGTATGCGCGCAGTTATACATATAACATGTGACCATTGTGGATGCGCGCGGTTTAACCCTACGGTTATACATATGGTTTAAACCTTAGCCCTATTTGTATTGTGTGCGGTCATGTGGTGGCCATGTGCCCACGGGCCTTGGTGGTTAAGGGTCGGCGCGTAACCGTTTGACAGTTTGTACCGATTGTGCGGTTGCGCCCGGTGCTGAGTTTTTCCACATAAAAGCGTGTGGGGGCTAGGTTGAGCCAACAAGGGTGCATTTTGGTGATCCAGAGACAACAAGCTTGAAGGGGAACTTCCAGGAAGCCTATCTTCTTCAATTTTTGGCCAAACAAGGTGCCAAAAAATCCCAGCTAGAGGTTTTTGGACGTTCTGAATCCATTGGAGCTGTCTATTTGGAATTTTGAGCATTGTAAAGCACATATTTGAGCACTTTGATCAAATAATACAAATGATCCATTGGAAGCTGGACCAGGAGATGTAGCCCAAGAGAGGGGTGAACTCCTTTATCATTTGCTGTGTTATGTGTTTTCTGTTCATTGTTTGTTGTTGTTGTTTATATGCATATTGAATGAGTAATTTCTATAAAGGATGTGTTGCAAAATTGATCCATTTGCATTTTAACACATAAATTAAAATCTTGCAAATAATTTCAAGAATACAAATCTTCTTCATTTTTAGATCATTGTCCTTGATAGAAATAAGTAAATATAGAAGCTTTCCATATATAGGATTCTTTGCCAAATGCATCATAGTAGAGTTGTATTTTGTATCAATATACTTCTATGTTTCATCTCTTTGTTCATGAGATTGGTAAGGATATTCAATTTTGAAGCCTAGGCCCTCCCCTCTTATCTATTCTATCTGGGAAATATTATATAGGTCCATGTGTGGATATTTCATTGGAAGGTAATGTTTTATGTATAGTACTCTTGATTCTAGTGGCAGCTGGCTTGGTTTCGGCTTTCATCCAAATCGATCATGGGACAAGAATGGAACTCAAGAATTGTGGCTGGTCATTTAAACAACTAGGCCATGTTCATTTCCTTTTTGGAATAACATCCAAAAGATTAAATTCACATTACAAATTGGAAACATAATTCACAAGGGTCATGACATGTTCTTGCCTTCATAAAATATATAATGTGAAAAATCGAGCATTTAGAACTTGTGAATTCTATTCAAAGTATGGATCTCTCTCTGTCTCAAATTTAATGAAATGTTGGTTGAAGATATTATTTTAAAATAATTCTCCTCAAAATACAAAAACAATTTGTCTTCTTGTAGTTTCAAGCTAGAATGCATCATTTTCCATATATGTCAAAGGAATTTTTCCATATTATACTGACAAGCCCTAAAATATTCCACTGCCACATTCATAAGGCAATGTCTTTTTCCAAACTTGTATAAATTGGTCGGTATTAAAGATTGGCATATCCAAAACTACAAGTCCATTGAGCATTAGAGAAGTGAACCTACAAGATTGAGCTAAGTCATTATGGACATAAATAGTGTGATTGAGTAGACACATTTGTTGATTACTTGCTCCTTCTGTAATGTCGAGTGTATCATAAATACCACACTGCACGTTAGAGGTGTAAGGACCCAAACAAAACCCTCTCCTCCTGCCCAAGAAGGGGAGGGTGAAGTCAGGATAAATGAACCAAGGTCTATGGCATGGGAATGTATCAACCTTATAACTCGAATCAAAAGGAAACATGTGGAACTGGGAATGTCATATGAACAATACCTAAAGTTACTAGATCGGTTCAAGAATTGTTTGTTTTTCTACAGTTTTGTAATTTGAAGTTCATAGGAGGAAATAGAAAAATTGTTAGCCATGATATGTTTGTCCATCTTCAATGTCATATTTAAATTTAATGGAAATATGCTATCCACTTGGTTTCTAGAGAAATGGGTAGCAATAGTATGGATAGATGGAGATAGTCTATTATGAATTGCATTACAAATTAAAATGGAAAAAGTTTATATAACATTGTAATGTTCCTAGAACCCTTGGATCAAGATATATTTGATTTCAACAAATAATATGCTTTGTAAATAGTAGGCCTATGACCTGTCCATTTCGTCAACATAGATCTTTTACGAATATAAAAATTTGTTCTTTGTTTTGGGTGCAACTCTAGGTACAAAATTTATGAGTTGTTCATCATCAACAGAGAAACAATACTCTATTCCTAGATTGGCTAATTGTTTGGTTCAGTTTCTATAGAAAACCAAGACCAATCAATGAAAAAACAAAAAAAATAGTTATGTTTTCACAATTCTTGTTGTGCCAATGACAACCCAACATTGAGTCAAACACAATAGTATTTGACATCTGTAATATGTTCGTGTCAATATGGATTATAGGTTAGTGAACTAGTATGATTTTGGGTCGGAGAGAGTGCACTAATCAAAGGTCATAGAGCCTAGCATTGTAATTTGTATATATACTGATTAATAAAAAACATCACCATTGTGAATTAAGTGAAACAAAAGAGTATGGGGGGCTATAACTCGACGAGAAAGAAAGAGAGGTAAGGGCTTAAGGAAAAGGGGCTAAGATAAGGGGTTAATCCAAGGAATATAATATTATATTCATAGGTCCTAAGTCATAATGCATATATTATTTCTTAACTTCCTAAGTGATGGGATGAGTTTTGAAGTGGTAAAAGAGTGGCTCCTTGAGTGTCACTTGTCAAAAAGGAGCCATGCATATTTAAATGAGGGGCTTAGTGGAAAATGGGGGATTGATTTCCATTGTTTCCATTGCTTATGGAGTTCATTATTGAGGTGTGAACTAGTGAGACCCACTGAGACCCTATGATATTGTGAAACCTATGAGCTCATTCAGGTGCTTTTTAAAGATGGAGATATAGATTATGAAGCTGTAGTAAAGTTGGCTGATGGATTCAATGGAGCAAACCTTTCAATTTATTTTGCAAAATCCGAAAAACCAAATAGAGCAGGATGAACAATCTTGAATATTGTAAAGACATTTTATGCAATGTCAAATATGGTAGTTGGTGGTTAGAGCCTAGCATAGAAAAGGTGGAAGCATTACAACAGGAGGGTGTCTCCAGTTTCTTGGTTATTGTGTGTCAGAGGAAGATTTTGGAGTGGAGGTTTCTTTTATCTGGAATTTTGGGATGCTCGGATGAGAGATATTCTCAATATCATTAAAACAAATGGGCAGGAATATTCCCATAGCATTGATATTTATGTAGGCCGAGAAACACATTGAAGTATATACTAGACAAGGTTTTTCAGGAATACCATCTGCATGGAAAAAACACAATATTCTTTTTGCATTATAGCAGGGCACTAACAAAAACTAGATGGTGGAAATATGATGGCTGGAAGTGGACTTGTACCTGTGGATTTCAAGTTGAAGAATTCTTAGTTTTTGGATACTTAGTAAATTCCTCAAAGGAATATTTATAATCTGGAGTCAGTGCAGTGGCAGGGGTTATAATAGTTATTGTTTTTATGCTTATATGATGTTGAGATATGCATGGCAGAGATTCAGGACCAAGTTCCCCCATTTGATTCAGAAATTGCAATCGCTTTATTCCAGAAACAAAAGGACTATCCCTTTTAAAAACAACTGGTGATGATGGTGAGAGTGTCTTCTTTGCAGAAATCACAAGTGACCTATTTTATCAAGGGTGGTGCCAATGATTAAAGCATGGTTCATGGAGCTCCTAGGAGAGGTGTAGTCCAATAATTTATAAATCAAGGACAATTCATTGACAATGCAAACTCAAAATGTCAATGGAGTTTATCTGTAGAAAAAACATGTGGCTATAGTGAAGCTCTTAAGGTTGAGTTGAAATACCTTCATGATTATGCTGGGATCAATACAATCACATGTTTAATAGTAGCTGGAAATTTTCTTCCCTTATCCAACATGAATGGAGTCCAAAGTCTTTGATAGCCATTGGGTAAATAACCCTTGAAACTTAGTGAATCTAAATAACCTTGATGAAAAATATGATTATACAGTGGCATAGTATTGCAATGGAGCAATGTTTGCAGCATTTAAACAAGTTTTTTTGTTCATTTTATATAAAATTGTGAAAAAATATTCGTACAGGAAGTTGGTAGCACAAAGAGAAATTTCACAGTGTATTGTGCTACCAACAGGACTATCTTTTGTAGATTGGAGGAAAATTCAAAGGAGGAGTCCTTTTCGGTTGAATAATGGGTGACTCAAGGCCTAGCTGTCATTGGAGATTCTAGAAGAGGATTGTCATCATCCAACAAGATTTTGGAGCTGTAAAAGACTCAGTTTAGGATTAGGGTTTTATTCCCTTAAAATAGGATCTTATCTCATTTATCGTAACTAGATTAGATTTTGTAGTTATTTGATCCCTCATTGGAGGATCTCAGTTAAACATTGTAAGGCTCTCTCCCTCCACAGCCTAGAGAGACTCCTGGAGTGATAAGATATTGGATTTTACTTATGGGAATAATAGTGTATAGGTTCAACAAGGAGTAATGATATATCCATATTATACGAGATTCTACCTTATAGAATATGGAAACACAGTGCTTATAACATGATGTAATATGAAAGATATAAGAAGTATCATTTCCATATATGTTATGAGCTTGATTATGAAGCTAGCATGATAGTATAAACATATGGGAAACATCGTACCTAATAACGGTATAAACTGAATTCACTCTATTATCTCATTGTTGTTATGGTACTTACTATAACGATTATTCATATAAGATTGGTACTACTTATATCATATAGCTTCCATTCCCCTATATGTGTCCTCTGTATTTCCTTATATTCCTATATGTTCCATAGGCTCATACATTAAATATAGAACACAATAGGAGGACATGTGATTGTATGGATAGAATAAGCCATGTATTACCATAATTAGTGATATGTATTATATTATAGGGATACCATTTTCCGAGTACCATATTGTAACGTTCGAGGATGAGCCACGATAAACGAGAGAACTCTTTTGTTCTCTCTCTGCAAAAAATACTGTAACATACCCATCATCCAACTGAGCTATGCCACATAAATTTTAACAACTGCATGCAGTTAAAACATATGCACACAGAACCTTTGTAGAACTTCATAAATAAAACATAAATAGAAAATTACATTATGTTAAAGCAAAAATTCATACTGAATAACAATAAACATAGACATGCAACATATACAAGAAATACCCATAAACATACAGACAGTTATAACCATGCATAGGATAAACCCATAAAACTGAACATGTAAATAATAATGCAACATGTAAATTTATCACACAATTGGCACTTATCTTGGTAAGAATATCACCAAATATGTGCAGACCTTCCACGAACCTCCCAGCCTTAGACCACACTACTCATCACTCTTAGTAGTAGGTCACCCCCGAGCTGAGACTAAACTCTACTCGGGTAAAGGGATTTCTAACCATGATAATGGCTCATAGACAACAAGAAAGACTCTGTCATAGGTGCCAACTCAACTAACAGGCTACAGTATCTCATTCCCCACATGCATGTCCCACCGAGGAAGTGTTCCCCTTCTCTGCTCAACATTCCTTTGCGGGCTTCAGTAACAGGCTGGACATGAAGTCTCAGAGCCCTGTAGCTGTAGTTTAGCACCTTCAGGAAATCAATTCCCAACAATTCTCTCACCCATAGAGGAATTTCTCATAGTCCTGACAACCTAACTCTTCAATATCCCATGGGCCTGACAACCTACTTCTTCAGTCCATCTCCAAAGCTAACCATCTACATAAACAGTACGGGTATGGATACAAGTTTAGGTACAGTGACATGAAGATACAGAGGATAGCTCAATGAGTGTGTGAATGCTCATGGATGATTGACTAGGTGACTGAATGATGGGAGGAATCCTAGAAATAATGATGGGAAATGAAATAAGTCCCCACAATATGTATGCATGTCCCCAACTTGACACTTGTCATGTTGGGAGCTACTTTGGCCCACTTGTCCCCAACTTTAGAACTTACGATAAAATAATTATCCACACTTTATGATTTAAGAAATATTAATATAATATTCCATTTTGGCTTAAGCTCCCTAGGTTAGCCCCTTTTCCTTAACTTTTATCCCCCACCCTTTCCGTAACTAGTGGAGTTTAGTCCCCCATACTCTTTTATCGTGGTCGATCTGTGCACAGTGATGTATTTTATATTAATGCTGAGACATATACAAAAGTAGGCGCACTGACTTTTAACATCTAGGCTCTTTGGCCTAATACTCACAAAACTGGCTCACCAACCTATAAAACACAACATATACACCAAGGCTCCATGGCCAGAAAATCGCGCGTGCTTAAGTTGTTGCGCGCGGTATCCAAGAATGTGCACACTTCATCATTTTACTAGGTAGTACATGTGCGCACTATGCCATGAAAGGTGCATCCAAAATGATATCAAACAACTCACCATCTTAAGTACATTTTCATTTACATTACAATTGGGTTTTACCTAGGGATATTACAATCCCCTCCCCCTATTTATTCATTGTCCTCAGTGAATTATGTACTCAGACACAACAAAATTTCAAAAATCCTCAAAACGATGTGGGTATTCTACCTGCATTTCATCCTCATGCTCCCAAGTAGTGTCCTTAGGACTGTACCAGTCCCATTGGAGATTTGAAGTACCTATGGCTCGATTCTAGAGCTATTTGATTTTCCGGTCCAGAATGCGTACCAGATGCACTTGAAAAGCACCTTCTTTCTCCACTTGAATCACATTCCAATCAATAACATGATTAGCATTAGGTATATATTTCTTGAGCAATGATACATGGAATACATTGTGAACATACATAGATGCAGGCAATGCAATCATATAAGCTACTAGACCAATCCTCTCTAGGATTTCAAATGGCCCACAATAGCGAGTTGCCAACTTTGAACAATTTCCCAACTTCAAGGAACTTCTGTTGGCTTTCTCTTTCAAAACAAACATGGTCTCTGACTTTAAATTCCCTGTGAGTTCTACCCTTATCAGGATAGATTTTCTTCCTGTCTTGGGCAACCTTTAAATTTTGTTTTATTTTTATCATTTGCTCCTCCATTTCCCTAAGCAAATCTGGCCCAACCACTGCTCTATCTGTTGGGTTATCCCAACTTACTGGTGTGTTTCACTTTCTGCCATAAAGTTCCTCAAATGGGCTGATCTTTAAAGATGTTTGGTATCCATTGTTATAAGCAAACTCTACCAAGTTTAGGTAGTCTTCCCATTTTGATGGTTTATCCATCACATACATCGTCAACGTATCCTCAATCACTTGATTCACCCTATTTGTTTGTCCATCAGATTTTGGATGATAAGCTGTGCTAAAATTCAAATTTGTTCCAAATCCATTAAATAATCCTTTTCCAAAATTTTGAGGTAAATTTTGGATCTCTGTCAAACACAATTGTCTTGGGTATGCCATGTAATCTAGAAATTTCCTTCATATAAACATCAACAATGTTGGTTTCCTTGTGAGTGATCTTAACTAGAATAAAATGAGCAGCTTTAGTAAGCTTATCCACCACTACCATGATAGAATCATGTTGCTTGATTGTTATGGGTAGTTTGGTGATGAAATTCATGGTTACAACTTCCCATTTCCACTTAGGAATGGGTAATGGTTGTAACAAACCGGCTGGGTGTCTATGATCAACCTTTACCTTTTGACATTCCAAACATTTGGTAATAAAATCAACAACTTCTTTCTTCATGCCTGGCCAATGATATTGGCTCTTGACAGTTGCAATAGTTTTCTGATATCCTGGGTATCTTGCATAAGGTACATTCTGCATTTCTCTCAATATCATATTTTTCAATTCCTAGGAATTTGGTACAAAAATTCTGCCCCTGTACATGAGAATTTCATCATTATCTAGCTTGTATTCTTTAATTTTCTGCTACAAATTACCTTGCTGTAATTTTGCCACTAATTCCTTGTATTGCAAATCTGATTTTGCAGCCTCTAAAATTTTGTGTTTCAAATTTGATTGGTACATGCTAATGGTTGTAGCATGAATTTAATGCACTCTCCTACTGAGTGCATCAACCACTTTGTTCTCTTTCCCCTTGATATGTTTTATATCAAAGTCATATTCACTTAGAAATTCTAACCATCTGCTTTGCCTAGCATTTAGAGTTGGTTGATCAAATAAATATTTCAGACCATTATGGTATGTCCTCATCTGAAACCTTTTCCCCATGAGGTAGTGCCTCCATTTCCTCAAGGCACGCACTATGGCTTCCAACTCCAAATCATGAGTGGCTAATGTCTTTCATGCTCCTTCAAAATCCTTGGTTCATAACATATAACAAACCCATTTTGACTGAGGAATCCACTAAGTCCTTCTTTACATGCATCTGTGCATACAATGAAGTCTTCATTTGGGTCTGCAATCCTTAGTATTGGAGCACTTGTTAATAATTGTTTCAAGTGTTGGAAACTCTTTTCACAATCCAATGTCCACTGAAACTTCATACCCTTATTTTGTAAGGAAGTGATTGGGTGTGCAATATTTCAGAATCCTTCAATAAATCTCCTATAGTAGCCTGCAAGGCCCATGAATGATCTAACCTTTGTCACATTCTTTGGCCCTGACCATTCTCTAATGGATTCTATCTTCTCAGGATCCACTGCTATCCCATCCTTTGAAATGATATGCCCCGAATAATGAATTTACTTCTAATAAAATGAGCACTTGCTCAACTTGGCATACAACTGATGCTCCCTTAATACTTGCATCACCATTCTCAAATGATTCTCATGCTCTTCTTATGACTTAGAATATATAAGGATGTCATCCAAAAAGACAATGACAAAATTTTCTAAATATTCTCGGAAAACACCATTCATTAAGCACATGAAAACAACTGGTGCATTTGACAACCCAAATGGCACCACTGTGAACTCATAATGACCACACCTTGTCCTGAAGGTGGTCTTACTGATATCTTCCTCTTTAACCCTTACTTGATGGTAACCGGACCTAAGATCAATCTTTGAAAATATCTTTTCATCCTTCAATTGATCAAAGAGGTCATCAATCCTTAGAAGAGGATACTTGTTCTTTACAGTCACTTTATTCAACTATCTAAAATCAATGCACAATATTAATGTCCCATATTTCTTCTTCATGAACAAGACTGGGGCACCCCAAGGTGACACACTTGGGCGTATATACCCCTTCTTCAAAATTTCTTCAAGCTGCATTTGCAACTCCTTCAGCTCTGGTGTACTCATTCTGTAAGGAGTCTTTGACACTAGAGCTGCTCCAGGCATTAAATTTATAGATAAATCAATATCTCTCTTTGGGGGTAGTCCTGGTACCTCCTTGAACACATATTCAAAATCTTTCAGGATTGCATGATCTTCCATATTTGGCACCTTATCTTTAGGTGTCTCTTCCATATGAGCTGCAAATATTTGACACCCTTTTCTCTAACATTTCTTAAGCTGCAATGCTGAAATTTCTCGAATGGTTACTACCATGGGAATTCCCTGCACTTTCCTTAGGTTCCCTTCCTCATCCAAGCAAGTAAATGCCTTGTTATGACAGTCTAGGATAACATGATTTTCGTCCAACCAATCCATCCCTATTAAACAGTCATAGGAACCGAAAGGCAAGATGTTCAAATCTTCCCTAGTGTTTAGTCGATTCATGTCCATAAGACATGACTTAACCATCTCGTTAACTTGTCTTTTGGCTCCGGTAGCCAATTGCACCAACCAAGATTTTCCATGCTTGCTTCTTGGCAAATGCAAACTTTCCACCATCTTAGGATCTATATAACTATGACTAGCTCATGAATCAATTAAAATAGCAATGGTTTGGTTGTTGATCATACCTTCCACTTCAATCATGTGTGACTAATACTCTACTTTCTTGTTGTCCAAGGATGCATAGATCCTTGGTACATTTCTACCCATGTCCTCCATTGTTTCAACTTGCTTTACATTGTGAACAATTCTCACTTTTTCACCTCTGTGCGGACAATCTATAAACATATGGTCTCCTTTACAACCCCATCATTGAATAGGTGGTTTCATTGGCCTTTGCCCCCTTGTCTCAATCGTTCTGGGTTCTCTAGAAGTTGGCTTTCCCTGAGTATTATTTCTAAAGGATGGTGGCTTATCTCCCTTCTTCCTCTGATCCATATTGGACTTCTTTTTGTCCTCCCAAGTTTTTTGGAAAGTTGGCCTTGATTTTTGTTGATCATATAGGCATTTAGCTCACCTTATGGTCTCCTCCAATGTATTTGGATCATCATACTGTATTTTGTCACTGATGAATGATGGAAATCCACTCAAATACCTTTGAATTTTAACTGTCTCGTCCTTGATGAAAGAGACATACTTCATCAGTTCTAAAAACTATCTTTCATATTCATCTATGGTCATACTCCCAATCTTGAGCTCAAAGAACTCTTTCATTTTCTTGTCATAATATCTCTTAGTCAAGTATTTCTTCTCAAAATACTTCTTGAACTCCCTCCAAGTAACACTTTTCTCTTTAATGTGTTGCACTTGCACAAGTTGATCCCACCACATGGATGCCTTTCCCTTGAGTTTATAGATAGAAATTCTATCTTCTGCATGAGCAGAATAATTATGCAATTGAAAATAATTTCTCATGCCCAATAACCATGTCTCTGCATCTTCATCCTTCTTGTGATCACTGTCAAATGTAAGAGGTTTGATTTTGTTCATTTCTCCTCGTAGCTCATCTACCCCAGAACTCTTATGATTCCTGACAAGGGATGGACTTGAGCTGTTGTGTTCCCTCTTATTGAAATTCCTCGGGGAGTAGCTAAAACCATTGTTAAGGCCCTCAAAAACGCGCTGCAAAAAGATGACGTTCAAATGATATAAAACGTCGCAGAAAATTGTTGGTTTTTTTTTTTTGTTCCCCCTCCAAACGACTTCACACGCACAATTTTCAACCTGTAAACACATATTCATCATGCGCAGCAACATAACAAGGTAAATCGTGCTCCGTGCACCTTTAACCACTATGCATCACTTCTCTGTTGTGCCAATAACTGACGTACACTACTTTTGTGTCACGCACCAATATCCACCACGCACAATTTTGGTTCTTGCACTATTACATGTTGCGTGCAGTTTTTCTATCGCGCACTGATATTCCACGTGCATTTCACTCTATGCGCTGCACCATGCCAAATTTTAGTATGCCCCCACCGCACACCAATACTCTGTGCACACCATTAACTAATCTATCGTGCGGCAACATATACCCACATTGTGTGCGCACCAACAAAAATCCTCTGTGGTCTGCCAATACTATGCACACCACGTGCACCATTACCATGTGTGTGCACACCGCGCAGTGCTAAATTTAGCACGTGCATTGCACACCAAATTTTTTCCGTGCGGCGCCAAAATTTAGTGCACACACTCGCACACTAACATTTTTTCGCGCGACACCAAAATTTAGTGCGCACACCCGCACACTAACATTTTTCTGCGCGACGCCAAAATTTAGCGCACACACCAGCACGGTAATATTTTTCCCCGCAGTGCCCAAAATTAGGTGCGCGCACCAGCACGCTAATATTTTTCCACGCGGTACCAAATTGTTTTCATATCATAAACTTTTTACTGCACATCATGCATTTTTAGTGTGTCCACCTACGCACATTTATTTTTATGCGCAACAATTCCTTGTGAATTCCTGTTGGTACAGGGGCAGACCCAGGGTTCAATGCTACAATAGTGCACCAACAACTCCCTAACTACCGACCCTTTTGGGAACACTTGCGAAGAAAATGAAGTCTCATCTAAGGTAGAGGTAGGGGTGGTTGCAAGACTCAGGTGTCTGCAACCTTAGCTGGGACACAGATCTGTGATTGTACTACTTAATAAAGCACTTAGCATTGTTAGTTCCTCAATATGCAATCAATATCCACTTCGATGATAAAACAAGACTTCGTACCATCCACACTAATCTAATGTATTTAAGCACTTAGCATAGGTAAATAGATCAAATCGAGCAGATCAAGCACTCAGCATAGCCACATAGGTCAGATCTAACTTTCTCGCATATAACAAGAACAAAGCATAAGTAGATCTATCTAAATACATCAAAGCACTTAGAAAATAACATGTGAACACATCAAGACAAAGCACAAAGCAGCATAACACAATATTTACGCGGTTCACCCCCACCTTGGGGCTACGTCCACCAACTCTTTTTCTTTATTGTCTTTAGTCAATCGGTTATAAGCACAGAGCCTCAAAACCCTACTCCGCACAAGACAAAAGATCTGTGCAGCTCGAAAGATCCTTCTTCCTTGCGTTACAACACTAATCCCTCCACAATCTTCTACAAGGACTTGCACTTAACTCTGCAAGTCTCTTACAGTCATGCACAAAGCACTTATAGACTCTACTTGCACTTAGCATACATTCACATCACATAGATGCACCTCTCTTTTCCCATATAGCGTAAGAATCTATTTATATATTACAAAATAGGGCTAAACATAGGTAAACCCATGGGTCGACATCCCATTCCCGTTACATATTCCCAAAAACCCAAAAAGGACCCAAAAAGGGGTCGAGATCCTGTGATTTTTGCTTCATATTGTGCTCCTCCTTCGACAGGCCGTCAAAGTCCCAAAATAGGTCAACATGACCTAAAATCTCCCAAAACTTTCTCAAGGGCCAACAAGCCCCAAACACTCACCTGTGACTCATCCCGAGTCACTCTAGTTTGATCAGTTTTGCTTCAAGTGCCTTGAGCTTGGATCGAGCTGCTTCGACTTGTTATTTTTCTATGGTCTCTTTCTTGGTGAACTCCTAGATAACTGCGTCATTCACTGGCCCTTCTAGGCATTGTTCTGTTGTGGTGACAACCTATTCTAGCTTTGCTCCTCGGATTTCAACCTCTGTAAACAATTGGCATGCCTTATCTTGCACAGGTTGGAGTCGTTGAGTTACTTCTATAACTTTTCTCTGGATCGTATGGATCTGCTACTGGGCGGTGCATTGTTCTTGAGATCTCTTCATTCTGTCTACAGCTAACAAGGCCTTCTTCTGTGCCTTTAGTGTGTCTGTGTGCTTCTTCGCTTCCTGGAGCTGCGACTCAAGTGCCTGCAATTCTGGATTCTCAACAAGCTTCTCATATGTTTGAGCATTGCAGTTACTCAACTGCTTGCACTCCAGGGAAAGAGCTTTCAGTCTCTCAACTACGTCGTGGACAATTGCTACCCTTTGATCTCTTACATCTTGCGGGGTCTCAGGCACTGCACGTAGCTCCAAATCTGCTATGCAATGCTGTATTTGTCAAATCACTTCTTCAAGTTGTGCCACCTGTTCTGGGAATCTTTCTTTGGCATTTACTTCGACGACTGTCATAGAGCGAAGTTCTCTGTTGACCCTTTCCATTACTTCGAGTTGCTCCGCAAGCAACTGTTCCTTTTCTTTCTACAATTGGACTTTTTCTTCATCCCACTTTGCTTGGAGAGTAATATTTTCTCATTTTGTAGTATTGCGTTGCTCTAGAAGGTCTTCTTGTACTTGTGCTAAAGCCTAGGTGGCTTGTGCTATTTCCTCCTTTTCTCGTCGAATGTGAGCTTTGAATGTGTTAGTGATTGGGTGGAGTTGAGCTAACTCATATCCCAGTTCTGGTGTTTCCAATGGTAGATACATAGTAAAGACTGCACGGATGGACTGAAGTGCCTGTTGCACCCCTTGAAGTTCAACCTTAATTCAATTGTATATCTCCTCCTGCTAAGCCTCTTGCTTCTCTGCTATCTCCAGCGAAGCATCGTTCAGTGCTGATACAATGAAATCGAAGTCATCTGAGGTGAGAGTAGTCTTCATTTTGGTCATAGATGCTCTCAATTTCTTCTGGGAAGAAGGCTTTAGGGGGGAAACCTTCCTTTTCTTCAAGGGATACTCCTCTTCTTTAGGCGGTGTAACCTTTTCTTTCTTCTGTTCAAATTCTGTGCCATTTATCTCTCCACCATCTCCTCCTTTCTCTTCTGAGATGGAAGCGGTCTTCACGGATGCGTTGTCTAAATCATGGACCTCTTCGTTCTTCTTTATCTTGCTAGGTCCTAGTGTATATGATGCATTTTCTGGACTGTCTATATCAGATATTTCCACAGGGTCAGCTGGAATGAGGAGGTCCGCCGACCAGTCCTTGGTGATTTCTTCTAAGTCGTCCTCTGTCAACTTGTAGTAAGACTGAATTTGTTGCTTGTGCTCATCAGCGCGCATTGTAATATAAATGAAATGGCGGTTCGCACTAAATTTCATTAAAGGCTGAAACCTATGGAGAGTATTTGGCGTGATGCAAGGCTTGGACTGGATAGTTTTCTTCAGCTGGTTGTAAAATGTGTGGAATACAGAATTTGACTTCCATTGCTTGTTCATGTCACTGGAATACCACAGTGTACTGAAATTCATGGCCAGAGGTTCAAAGGGCTCTATGTTTGGGAAGGTCGCACCTTCCAGCATCTCCCATGCGATGAAAGCGATCAGGATTAGAAGCTAGCTAAAGTGGAACTCATATCCTTGGTGTTTCACTTCCCTACAGTCTAGTTCCAACTGGTTCACAAGGAACTTCACCCAATTCATTTGTAGGTCCTCTGTACACTTCCCTGTGAGGTCGACTACAAAACTAGTCACTTGGGTGGGTCGGTTCTTGCAGACTAACTTTCTTGTGATCAATTGATAGGCTAGGTGCACTGCACTGCTTTGGATAGAGGCTACCTTGTAGCCTCGCGTTCCATTATCTACATTTTCGTAGGTGTCCTTGATCCTTTGTGCGAGAGTGTGATCCATTGTTTTTCTGGGATAAAAATCCTGTGGGTCAGGTCCTTGCATGCTCAGCCCTATGATCTGATTGATCAATGTCAGATCCACTATGATACAATGGTTTAACCACAACTACTAGCCATGGTAACAGGACAACAACAACTTGACTTATGCATTCACTGCTTGGTGCCTTCTGAAGGGAGGAATCTTCATGACGTTGAGTAGTGTGGACTGTGTGAGGTTCATAGTCCATGAATGGGGAACTATCTTAGAATTTTTTCCCTTTGTTCTGGTCAGGTATTTATGTGGGCCGAGCATGTTGTAGACCTTCCTGTCGCCAAGGTTGAAGTTGCTAAAATTCAATGCTGCAATATTTTCTTGATCTGCACGAACTACACGTATCCCCTTAGGAAGGTACGCAGTGACCAAAACATACTCAAATTCTCTGGTCACACTGTCTCGATTGATTGCGCTGCTCAGAGGTGTTAGATAGGCGGGTAAAATGCTCAAAATCGGCTTAGCATTCGTGAGTTCATCTCAGTGCTTGGTTCTGTTTTTATCGGTTGGTCAGGATGGTCCGGCTCGAGTAGTGGACGAAGATGCTTTCACTGTTCTTGTGGATGAATCCTGGATACCTTCAGACATCGACATGAATTTCTCAGTCATCAAGTCGATCAAAACTTCTTCAGCAGCTTTCTCTGCGGCGCTCAATTCTTCCAACATACGCACTCGGGGTGAACAATCGTGAGTTCGGAGAAAAACTTATTCACAGTAATGAGATAGAGAGAAAGAGTGTGATGATCACTATATAAACTCGACTTACTCTGCAGGCTCGAATTCTCAATTGGAAAAAGTGTTCTATTTGCATGGCACGACGGGATAAATAGGGAACGTGACAAGGGTTCGCTAGCAATGGGTATGAGCCTCCATTAACTCTTGTTCGGTCCATTATGGCATGGTCCAATGGTATGATGACGAACCATAATTTCCTTTCTACCCATTTGAAGCATTGATCGAACAGTTATAATGTCCCCAACGGCTATATTGCTTCGTCATGGTGAAGTGCCATGTGTCATTGTTATGATAGCCCGACGAAGCTCCAATTTTGCAATTTTTTTGTCTGCGAAGTTCCCTCTGGAACCTTCTACAACTTTTCGATCTTAGATCTCTTATTACTTAACTTTCTATCCTTTTTTCCAGTGAGCTTTGTATCGATATTCATTTTTCCATTCTGATTCTTATATTCTTTGGTCATAGTCACTTCGTGTTGTTGAGATTCTTCCCTAGGGTTCTTGGATAATACTTCGTCTTTGTTTGGGTTAGGTACTTCGGTCTTCTGTGGGTCTTCTAATGTTCTTGGAGCTTCGACATCTGGGTTGCTAGTGTTAAATAGCTTCAATCTTCTCTCATGTTCTTCAATCAAGCGTGCGATCCTTCTGGTCATGAAGTATTTTAACTCTTGTTTCTTTTTCTCCAAAACTTCTTCTTCTTCCTTTCATCTGGTTCGATATCTATCAATCCAATCTTGTCCTAGTAACATGGTAAATGGGGCGTTGTCTTCCATAAATTCAATAATCTCAAAATCTTCTTTTATCGAAGTTCCTTTAGCATTCATCGATATCTGGGCGAGCTTCCCACATAGGTTTACCAGTTTTCCATTAAATAATCCTATTCATCCTAATGAAGAGATCATAGTAGGCTTCCCTATATCTTCCCAAGTTCTTTCTGTCATGATATTCACCTGTGTTTCTTCATCCAGAATACAGTCAATGTCGAAGTTTTCTATTCTTACTTCAATGTAGTCTTTTTCCTTGAAGATCTCTGATAAGCTGACATGTCAATGGTCATTCATGGTTTCATTTATTTGCAACAATACTTTCTCTGATTATTTCTGGGTTTCTTCCATTTTTGGATATGCCTTAGGGTTTTCTTTATTAAGATTAATTTCTTCCATCTTAGCAATCATTCTAGGGCAATCCAACACTTCATGTTCCATAAATTTACAACAAATACAACTAGATATTTTCCCAGGGCATTCCTTAGAGAGATATCCCGGTCTTCTGCAGCTGTAACAGAGGGTTAATCCTCTCTTTATTTTAAATGATCTCCATCTTCTCCTATACTGCGCTCTATGAGCATAGGATCTAACCTGCAACAAATTCTCTCTAGGATCCTGCATCCATTTGTTAGTCCAAACATTCTTTCTATGCATAGGTATAACATATCTTTCACTATTCTTATCGGATCTACTTATATCAAGCCTTCTTTCATCTATTAGTGCCCTAGTTTTCAAGCTAGGAAAGACTCTATTAAACATACCTAGATCCATAATCTAGAAATAAACATTTCCACTTATCTTATTTCACAAAGCCACATAAATTGATCAGGAAATACATTTCAGGCTAAATTCAACAATCAATAGTCTGAATAAGTCTCTGTTCCTCGATAATAAAAGTTAGCTTCTACAAGTTTAA
>JZKD02S1705265.1:1496178-1518030 GCA_000966675.3 Picea glauca
TATAAATCTATTGAAATATTTACAACAAAAACAAACATATATACATACCAATATTCACAATTGTTTACAAAGAAATAAAATGTTTCCTTGATCCATTTGGAGTGAACTCAATTCTCCTAAGAGAAAAGTAACAACTATTCCATAACATCATATACTACACTAAAGAACTTTACATCTAAAAACTAGAGAATGGAAATTGATGTGAAAAGAGGCTTTATTCTATTCCATCATATGACTTGGTTAGAGTATTAAAATGTACCTGTAAACATCATAGAACTCATCCCACTTTGATATATAAKTGAAAAYATGTTATTTTTCCAATATTTAATCATAAACTCACTCAAAATACTAAAATTAATTCTTTGGAAAATAATAGGTCTAAACTCATATGTAATCATAAAAATGGTCTTAATGTAAGGCTACGGGAAAGCGGAATATGGTGAAAACTGAAGTAAAAGGTTGGTAAAAGAATGACATTTTGGCAACCCAACAAGTAAAAAAAAGTATTTCATAGAAAATAGATTTTATATTAAATAGTTATTAAAATATTCATGTACATCATCATTTAGTACTTTTAGCCGGCCTATTTTTATTATCTCTATAGTTCCTAAGTATTTCATCAATATCTACGTCTTCGTTCTCTAGGTTCTCTTCAAAAACTGATTGTGATTTTTTCCTCTCACGCAGAGCACGCCTAGTCACGAGGTACTCGCAGGGTAATAGAGGTTGTTGTGATGAGGCATCACCTATAAAAGAAAAAAATACAAAATTTAGATGGCCAGTTTTTAAATATCGTTGAACTAGTTCAATAATATTAAAAAAAACACCTGCAATGTCATTATTTACCTAGTGCACTGGTCGACACCGTTGGAATGGTTGCCCCCGCGTACTCCTCTTCAACTGTATGACCCTCAAGTACAACATTCTCTGCCATTGAGACCACAAGCTTTATACGGATAATAATAAATGTATAAGTAAAAAAAAATAGAAGTACAAAATGTATAACTACGAAATTATTAAGTATATGATTAAAATACAACCATATTACCGTCATGTGCCAGCTCGGTCGTAGCACCATCGTGCGAATTCACCTCTGTGGAAAATTGGGACTGAATGGGATCATAACCATCTTCTGGTTGCAAACTGATATCAACGCACAACTCTCCAATAGTACTGGTGTGTTCATTGACAGTGTTTCTCCCCTAATTAAAACAAATTTGTAAATATTAATAATATCCAACATGAATATATTCTTTTAATAATAAAGGTTAATGTGGATTGAATTTTATTTACCTTATCCTGCAAATTGGTTCTTGGTATCTGCCCCAAGCTTTTTTGGTGTTCAACTACCTCTTTATAACCGTACTTGTAACAAAGCTTGAGGTCTTCCTCTGTGGTTTTAGTACCAAACTCGTCACCCTGCATTGCATAAGAGTATGTATTTTTTTATGTTATTCACTGCAATTACCTAAAAGTTTTAAGGCAATACAAATAAGATATTTAGGTACCTACAATTTGTGACTGCAACTTCAAGTAACCGCCTTGGCCTAGTCTGTGTTGGACACATTTGGAAATCCTTTTTTTTGTGTCCTTTGATGTGTCAATCAATCTATCATCAAAAGTTTCAAGTATGTTAATATATACCACAATTTTATTTACATCTAAAAAAAATTGAAGGTATTCAATTGAAATTGTAATTTACCTTTTGGGACTAGAGGGTGTTTTTCCTTCACCTGTTAATTTCTTCTCTTTTGCATCCTCAATGAGGGCCTTCCACTCCCTCTCTGGAATCATCAGAGGATGATCGTACCTATCATTTTGTTTCAAGTGCTTCCTATATGTTTCTCGCGTATATTTTAAATATTGGCCAGTTGCGGTGATGGCCAAGGTCTTAAAAGTATCTACACCAAAAAGGATTTCTAGATAATCCATCAATTCTTT
The DNA here is from genome assembly GCA_000966675.3 of Picea glauca. Classification (NCBI taxonomy): domain Eukaryota; kingdom Viridiplantae; phylum Streptophyta; class Pinopsida; order Pinales; family Pinaceae; genus Picea; species Picea glauca. The sequence goes on from JZKD02S1705265.1 coordinate 1,498,120, forward strand.
TTTGAGGTTGGAATTTTGGGAATTCCACCTCTCCTTTATGGTGGGCCCACCCAAAAATCAGCAAAGCCTTATTCTCCAAGGACCTGTAAAACTCGTTGTTCCCTACACACAAAATGATTATATGATTATTAATTTAAAAATAATAATCTAGATGATTTATATTTGTCTACATAGAGAACATGAAAAAAATAAAATTTTCAAAATTACCTAGGACTTTAACCTGCTTTAATGGAATCCCTTCCTCGTTGACCATAAATGTGCCCTTAAGGGTCCCTGTGTTGGTCACACATCTTTCTTTAGGAAAATAAACCATATATTTTGTCAAATCATCAGCCTCATATCTGTCACCACCTCCAGAGCCTACCTATGTGGCCTCTTCCTCAGTGGGCATGTCGTGGCTCCCACCTAATGGTGTGGAAGGTGGAGATATGAATAGTTTCATCCTGGAAGCTATACAAGGGCCTATGTTGGTACCCTGTGGCATTTGTCCAGCGCCACTACTACCGATACCATGCATGTCGGTGTCAACAGGATCCAAAAATCTCTATATAAGAAAGAAAACATTTTTTCATTTAGATAATGTAAAAGTTAAAAATCAAGATTTCATAATTAATCTTATGACATAAAAATAAAACAACTTGAAATTATGGTTATTACCTTATATTTCTTAAGCCTTGTCATAACTTCTCTGATCCTTTCTTCAACCTCAGGAGTTTGATCTACAATATCTAACAAGTGAGCTAGTTCCTTGTTTCCTTTATTGATATTTTTCCTTATTAAAATCATTGGGTTGGGGGATTCATACAAATCCATTTCACCGAGCCAATCATCATCGACATCATGTCCTGCCGACTACATATTCGACAAAATAAATGATAATTCAGTTATGTAAACAAATAAAATAATTGATTGCCACAAAAATAAAATGCACATTAAATGCAATTCGAAAAATGTTGTTCATTTACCTATTCTGAGGCTGCTATTGATTTACCATGATCATCCTACCACATTATAGTAAAATTAGAACCATGATCATTATCATGAAAAATAAATTCAAATTTATGAGAAATTCAAATGTTGATAAAAAAAAATAGAACATAATGAAAATCATAAAATATGAGAGTCATTGCTTACAGGTTGGGTAAATTAGTATACGTATCGCCCTCGTAATAGAAACATCTGTATATATTTGATTCAAATTGTAATGAATCAATATCTCTTTCCCTACAACTATTGATTTTATTTCATATATGAATACACAGTTTCATTCACGCCCCTCAAATACACAATTGGGTCACTTATTTGTGGTCGCGGGTCGTGTACTGTTTCTAAACCCTGCAATATTCCCTAATTCTTTTAGCCTTCCGTCAATGTATATAATTTCTCCTTTATTTTTTATCATTTTCTTTTAGCTATATATAATTTGCATCCAATACATACCTTCGCATGATTTTTTTATATTGGACTATTCGTATCCAATCTTTGTATATATAACAGGGTCCAACGTACTCCATCAATTCAGTTAATTCATCGTAACAGACCTTTATGCCATCCATGGAAAATATCCCCAAACCATGTAATGATGATGGAGCAATCCAGTATATCCTTTCATTTACACAAAAATCAGTGTTTATTTCAAGAAGATCCTTGGGTACCCATTGTTTCACTATATGTTTGTACCTCAAGGGCACCTCGATGTTGTCTATCCTCTCATGATCATAAGAACATGATCCCCCTTTCACAAGAAAAAATTCCATGGGTTTATGGAATTTTCTTCTGATATCCTCACCTCTAGTTGATCTCTGCCTATTAGACCTACTAGATGTCTCACTTTCCTCTATTCTACCTAAACTTCCCTCACTCAATGAAGATATATCTGACAAATACCTATTTTCTTGTACGTCCTATAAAACCATTAATGACAGAAACAATCAATCAAATAAGATGTAACACTAGTTCATTATTAGTATCCTATTAGTATCACAGTAAGATCATAATGATTACCATATTGTTACTCTTTCTAGTATCCTATTATGTTGGGAATTTTTCTCATGTAACTTTACCCTAAGAGTTTTTGGAGTTTTTTGGAATTTATACTTGATCTTGTGAAATATCTTCACAAGAGTGAAAGTCGAATATTCAAATAGGAATACTACTTCTTGTGATCATTTTCTTATCCAATCTTCAACAAATAATGGATCAATATATTTTATCTAAATTTCATTCTCCCACAACCCTGGTACTTTGATTAATCTCTAAGAATTCATTCCTACTCAAGATTTTCCAAAGAAGTGGATATTTTTCAAATCCCATCCACCTAATGCTTTTGTATTTGCTAGCCTCTTCTAGTGTACTTAATGAAATCCATGTGTCCTTATTACCTTTCCATAAGAAGTCAAATAATCTCTTTTTTTTTTTATAGTATCCCTACAAGTATAAAGAAAAAGAGTTCTAGTAGATAGGGGTTGCTTGAAGCACCGATTTTATCAATGTTAATTTTCCTCCGATGGAAAGCCACATAGTACACTAGCCTAAAATTCTCTTCTCCCCTTTCTGAAACAATCAAGGACAATCTCTATGCCCATATGAATTTTCCTTTGGTACAAAACACATGTATTTTGATCATTTATTGAAATCAAGCAAGTTTAAGGGGAGATCGTGTTTTAACCCTCTAGTTTGAGATAATTTTGTAACCCTTTAATTTTCTTATCTCCTAGTCTAAAGAAAGAAATGGAGTATTTTGTCATGTTCATTTCCATCCATGCCACTATGTATTATAGATCAAGTACCTCATATAGTGCTTTAGCCTCTCCAATAGAACCTTCCCCCAAAAGTACACAATCTAAAGTTAGGAGGTGAGATAGTGAAACAATCCTACCAATCTGGATTCCTTTCAACGTTCCATTTAGTTTGTAAATATCATTGAGTCTGCTCAAGCCTTCATCAAACATTAAGAATAATAAAGGGGACAATGAACAACCATGACTAAGGCCTTTTGTTGGTTTAAATAAAGTGGGTTGTTAATCCATTTACGAGCACAACAAAATAATATGATGTCAAGCATGCTTCAACCTAATTTATGAAGGGAAACTTAAATCTTGTGTGAGTAGATGTCAATTTTAGAAACATCCAATCAACGCTATCATATACTTTTCACAAATCAATCTTAGTTACAATTGAGGGAATATTCTTTGCCTTTATCAAGTGCAATCCTTCTTGGGCTACCCCTACTACATCATGAATTTGTATGCCTTATAAGAAGCCTAATTTCTCTTAGGAGATAGATTTTTATAGACACACTTTAAGATTCTTGCAATTACTTTCGATATTATCTCATAGATAGAATCACATAAAGAAATAGGGAAAACATTGTGAAAGGAGGAAATATTGTCCCTTTTGGGAATTAGAGCTAATAAAGTTGCATTCATGGCCCCAATAACCTTACCAGAGGTTCTTGATTCTTCTGCTATAGCTATGATATCACCTTCTATCCAATCACAAAAGGGTTGAAAATGTCTATTAACCACCCATCAAGACTTGATTTTTTATCCTTTCGAAAGGAAAATGCTACCTCCATTAGTTCTTCCTTTGAGACTTATGTATAAAGGTCTTCATTTCCTTCTTGATCTATGAATCTTCGGAAGTAATATGCAAGTTTAAGAATTTTAACAATGTTTGGTCTATTTGGAGTTGAATATAAATCATTGAAGAAATTTAACCCCAACTTTGTTATTTCTTTAAAGTTGTTTCTTTTCTCCCATCCAACTTGGGTATTTCCCAAATTGTGTTCCTTATTTTTGTGCCTTTTTCATGGTTTTGAAAGAAATTTGTATTTCATCCCCTTGAGATAACCAAATTTTCCTTCTCTTTAATCTCCACTTCACCTCCTCACATTCAAATTGGCTCCTTTTTCTAGATTCTAAAGAACGCAATTATGCCTTTTCACATCAAATCATGAGCCTATTTGGGGTTTTACTAAACAATTTAGAGATCTCGTCTTCCACTTCTATGATATATTTTTTAGAGGTGTTGTATTTTTTCTTTGACTATTATAGATACTTTTCTATTCATTGAAGGTTTGTGTAGATTTGAAACATAGAAAAACCCTCATTATTTAATTCATTCCCTCTCATTTTGACTTTACAATCATTGTGAACTCATCATATTGTAACAAATGAGAGTTAAATTTGAAAGGGTTTGGAGATTTTTTTTCATCCTTCTCTTAATGAAGAGGATGGGTACATGATTAGATTCCCCCCCATCCCTATTCCATGTTTTGATATTTTCCATATTTTCCATAGTTTCATCAGAGACAATAAATCTATCAAGGCACTTCACGACCCTATTCCTTGCTACGCTAAAACATTTCTAGGTTTGGACCACCTCAATTGGATTTGGGTTGCACAATTTATGAGTTTCCATCTTCTCCAAGAAAAAAACTAAAAAACTAGACAAGGGATCCATTCTACCTATCTCTCTCAAAACTTCCGTTTGTCTGAACACTACGTTTAAATCACCTTCAACAATCACTAACTCATACTTGAGTGACTAAAGATCAAAAAAAAAATCAGAAGCTTTTCCACATTATAAGGCCCATACATGTTGAAGACTTAACTATAGAGCCCTAATTATAAGGAGAAAATCTTATTCCAAATCCCATAAGCTAAACTCAAAATTTCGAACCATGAAAGAATGTTTCTAACTTGTGATCACTCCTCTAGATTTACCTACAACATCCAAGGCAACAAAAGACTATCTTTTTAAAAATAAGGCTAAGATATTTTTGGTGTTTTCTCCTTTTATCCTTGTCTCTTGCACCATCATAATATTAGGGTTATAAATTTTTACTAGCCTCTCTATAGCTCTTTTTTTAGGGAAGAGCTTAAACCTCTTACATTAAGGATACAATAATAATTTTAAACCCTTGGATGGGCCTAACCTACTTTAAGGGTCCACTTAATGGTATTTTTCCTACCGTTTTTAACTTCCCTACTACCTTTCTCCTAATCCTTTGATAGATCAGATTCCCTACCTACCTGGGGGGTATTGAAGGTTGGTTGGAGTCTAGACCAAGACCTCCACTAATACCACAATCCTTACCCGTGCCTTCTATATGTTTTCCAAAGAAGAGAAGATAACTACTATTTTTATCTTGAGGAATAAGATATTTAACCTTGGCCAAAAGCAAGGGATATTTTTCTTCAAGAGGATAAGCTTTGGATGGCGTAGACTCAAGGGCCCTTTTCACTAGTTCAAGATCAAATGGGAGCTCTATCAAATTTGGGAATGGTGAACATGGATGCCACTATTATCCTCCACATTCATAATGAATTTCAAGCTCAAGACATCACTGATCACCCTAAGGAATTTTATGAGAATACAAAGAAGTAAATTCAACAACTTACCATTCTCTTCGCCTTACGTTTCCCTAGAGCTCTCTCTCCCGGTGCCCTCCGCGATTTGTGTCTCCTTCCTAACCCTACCCTTGAGCTCTCTCTCCTGGAAAATTCCCTCTGCAAGCTCTCTCTCTTGGCCGGTTCCCTCTGTGAGCTCTCTCTGTTGATGCCCTTTGCAAGCTCCCTCTAACCCTGCAGCTTGTGAGCTCTCTCCCAGTGCCCTCTGCGAGCTCTCTCTAACCTTACAACTTGTGAGATCTCTCCCTGTTCCCTCTATGATGTCTTTCTAACCACGAGCTTGAGCTCTCTATATCTGCTTATGAATGGGTGCGAGTTCATGAATGGATGCGAGAATAAAAGTAGTTTCTTTGCATAAAGGAATTATGAATATGGAAATTTTGTTTGCACAATGTTGTTTTATGGAATGTTTAACTACAACCTTGTGGTTATGTCCTTATCAACCATTTCTAGCAAGGTGTTGCACAATGGAGTTTTAGAGAGTGATTTAAGAGTCTCTTTCTCCTAATAATTTATTTCTCAAGACATTATCTCTCGACTCAATTGATTATATCCAAGAACATTTCTTCTAAACGATGGTATGAATCTATTTTTCAAGACATTAGGTCTCAACTTAATTTATAATATGTAGGGAAACCTTAATTGATTATTCCAAATAATGTTATAATATAATATTGAGGGTTGGTAATATATATTTCATAGTTCTGGTCATTATAGTTATGATTAAAGCACAATAAAAAATATATGAGATTACTTTTTAAGGGGAATAAGTTTTTGGGGAATTATGTCTATAATTATGCTTGGAGAATTAGAAAAATCTCTGATAATTAAGTTGAATCTTTGGCCATTGGACTAGGAGATTGGATAATGATGAATGAAGGAAAGAGAAGATTATAATGATTGGAGATTCGATCATAGTCATACGTCACTTGGTCTACAAATATCTCCCTAAAGACCCTCATCTCAATAGATTGTTGTGTCACACCTTGTTAGAAGTATTTTTTGAGGAAGTCAAAATCTTTCATGTCCTCAAGGACATTAATCGATTAGTAGATGTAATGGTCGATAAGGATTTCTCTTTATCTCTTGGTTGTATGTGTAAAAATAGGGAGGAAGAGGTAGTTTGCAACATCCCTTATTCTTATAATCCCCCTTATTATTAAATCACCATTATAACAATCCTAATAAGTGGCATCACATCTACAACATGCATTTTCAAAGGAATATATGGGTACTCTGTCATGTTATTTGTTATATCCTGCAAGAGTCATTATTTTCAAGTGTGAACTCTGACATTGAGTTTGAATACTACAATGAATATCTACAGTGTTTATTCACTATTAGATAGGTCTTGGGCCACGTGCATCTCACCAGTGACAGGTAGAGCCCAACATACATGATCGATACAGTAGAATAGTGATTTGTACAGTCTATTAACACTTTTGAGTTGATTTTCCAGGCATATATAGTCTTTATTTTAACCAACCACTCTGTAAATTCAAATAACAATCTCAACCAGCAACCAATATCATCGAATCTTTACATCATTTGTTTATCTTCTTTCCATTACAAACTCAGAAGCACAAATTCTATTTATATTTTGTTCTCATGTTAACTAAATCTAATTTCAATGTCGATATGCACACTAAATTTCATTGATCATAACATGGTCAGAGGTGGCTAGTGAATCAAAACATAGAATTCTTAACCACAACATGGAATGCTTGACTAGGTTCTAAATTCCGAATTTGACCCAACTAGAACCTAGTGGTCAGAATTTGACTTATGTTTTCCTACAAGGGATCTTTGTAGGTTCATTGTATAGGATTAGGCCTACATTTTATTTTTGGCCTCCCTTGGATTTCACATAAATATAGGAAGGATAGAGTCCTTCTCATAATCATAATCATCATCATACTCTTTTCTTTGTACTTATATTCTTGGAGGGAGTCCCTATGTTTTACTCATGAACCTTGGGTGGAGTTATGAATTGTAGAGGAGATGACTTCATTTCGAGTTTTCTTGTGACTAGGATTTACTCTTATAGAGGATAAATTGGTGATGATCAATGTTCTTTGTCTCTCTTACCTCTTCACTTGTACTATCTCTCTCTCTCTCTCTCTTTCTTTTGAAGTCACTAGGGTTTCTTGGTCTTCTTGGAGTATCTTTGAGCATATTGGAAGTCTATGGTTAGGGTTTGTCCCTTAGAGGTTTGATATTAAGGTTTTGTGATGAAAACCTAGGGTATATTTGGTGGAAAAGAAGAAGATAAGAGGAGATCTTGGCTTGGGGCATTCGTTGGAGTGATTCTTGCATGTTGGAGCTCCTTGGTTGAGCTAGGGTTTTCATGTTTTCCCTAGATAGGATTTTGGAGAGCTAGTGGACTTCCATTAGCCTTGAGAGAAGGCTATTTTATGTACATATACTTCATCTTGAGCATATAACTAAGTTTTCAACTATCAAAAATTTGTACATTGTATTGTTATAGCTATATATGTCCTTATGATTTGGCATAAGTAAAAGGGAAATTGTTAAGTGATTTGTCATCATTAATGAATAATATAAGGGTTTTTTTTTGCTACTATACTTATTGTTTTATTGTTGTTATGACAATATTGTAAACGTGACTTTTTATATTTATATTATACATGGTAAGTTTCCCTATAGGGCTTAAAATTATCCAAGTTGTTTGGTATATTTTCTCCTTAGGTTACCTAGACGCTTGGGATATTAGAAAGTGAAATATTGTATCTTTCAACTATTATTTTGTATTATATTTCATAATATTCATAAGAATGAAATTCATATGATTTCTAACCTGTTGTATTGCTATACCGGGAAAACCCCCCTATGGAATACACTAGGTTTCAACATGTAGGCAGATCTAATCATCTAAAAGTATCCTACCTTTTATAAATACCCCGAATATACCCCACATTCATGCATGAAATACAAAGTGAAAAGATCCAGTAACTCTACCTTTAACTCTGTGTCCGATCTCGATGCTTTTGCGTTCGATTTCTTCGTTGAATACAAGCCTCCTCCCAAGGCTGTCCTGCATTCACAAACAGATAAACAGGGAACTACAAACATGGATAATATCATATATGAATCATGGGTTAGATGTCAGTATAAAACATAAATCAAACATAGATATTTCACACATCATATTTCAGGACAAAAAAAGTATTCATTTGATTGATATCACAATGTTTACTTACAATGAGATCGACGACTGCTCCATGAACCTGGTCTGGGATCCTCTTCACCAAGCTCCAACTGCGCTTCCATGTATCTTTCTCCTCTCACACTTCTTCTAGAGAAATGGCATAGACTTATGATGGAGGAAAAAGGCAAGAATGGGAAATTCTGATGCAAATCTCATAAGGTGGCTGCAAATTCTTGGGGCCAGGAGGGGATGTGAAATGGGCATAGTTTCACTATTGTAACATCCCGCTCTGGCGCACTGAGTGAACTTATTCTTTGAGGACACTTGCTCGCAAGTGATCTGGATTATTATGCTATTAAAACATTTGACTTTGATTATGATGCGTTATGGGTAGATGACATGTTGTTTTATTGCATTGACATAGACAGGTGCTATTGACTCAGTTTTATTGAGTGTGAAGGGTTTTGGACCTTGAGGATGCAGAGGAATTGATGGAACCCCTTGGACTCCGGATTGAGTCAAGGAGTGTGCCATTGGGGTTTGATTGTTTTACTGTGATATTAGTGCATCTGACTAGATCATATGATATGGATATGTTCTGACATGATTTGTTGATGATGCAGGCTGACAATAGCTTGTCGACCAGACTCACGTATGGAGTAAAGGGGTCACACATGACTACCAGAGATGTGAGGGAGAGGTGTGGACAACAGCCCTGCCATAGCCTTCTAGCACTCCCGTCGTGCCTCAAACTGTAGGTTAACGACTACCTAGTTCGAGAGGACCCATGATGTCATGAGGGCAGACTGCGACAGTTGCTCACGATGATTCTAAGGGGCGCGCAATAAGGCGGGGGCCTTATTCCTTAGAATCCCTTAGTCTCCCACAAGTTCACCTGGTAGAGTGTTGACTCCATAGCTTATTGATGTCTACCAATCAGTCAAGAGGTGAGTGGCACCCTTGGAGCACATAGTGCGTCCTGAAGGGCACGTCGTGCAAAGGAATAGATAAGGTGAGTGGCACCCTTGGAGCACCTAGTGCGTTCTGAAGGGCACGTCGTGTTGATGATGATAGAGGGATGAACCTAGATGGCCCTAAGGAAAATAACAGGTTAAGAAATTTTAAAACAATTTCCCTAATTAAATGTCGCCCAGTACAAAATCTAAGTACTAAGTCTAAAATTTCGCTAGGAGTAAAATTTTGTCTACCTTAAAAAAAAATTAATAAAAAAAATAAAATAATAATAATAATAAAATTTAAAATAAAAACCACTTAATTAATAATTATGGTCTTCATAAAATTTTGTAACATGAAGGGAGTAAGAAATTAAATTATTCATAAGAAATAAAATCCGTGGATATAAAAATTAAAGAGGGAATTAATTATTTTATCATTTGATAATTTAAAAAAAAATACTAAATTAATGATAAAAGGGAAAAGGGGTTATATTCCACACCTGCCTTTTTGAGTTCTAAGTAAAAGGGGAAAGAGGGAAAATAAAAAAAAAGGAAACTAGGGAAAGGAGGTAACATAAAAAGGAAAAAGGGGAACTTAAGGGAAAAAGCGGGAAGTCAACTTAGTAAATAATCCACATTTAAGAGCTTTCTAATTTTAAACTGAATTAGCAATTTCATAATAGGGAAAGCCTTTAAAGCCTATAAGGGAATCTAGGGACACCTAGGAGTGATTCAAGGAGTAACTCTAGGTGGGTGAGGGAAATAAAGATAATTACTTAATTAAAGAAATTAATTTATGGAGGAATGTAGGGGATGGGGGACACTTGTACGGAGAGGAAATTTTAGGAATTTATTTTTAAAACTTTAATTAAATAAGATTTTAGGAAAGAAAGGAAGTTCAAAACTCTATAAAATAAAGGAAGGAGAAGGATGAAGGATCATCTTCTGTTTGCATAACGTTACGTTGAAGAAATATCGACTTAGTTGATTTACTTGTGGGAGTTGGTTTACCCAGCTCAAAGAGGAGTGGTAGCTCGGCATTGCAAGGCGCACTGGGAGCTAGATGAAACCTCTGGATAGTGAGTGTGGCCCCTTTGCGGCTTGGGGGGATAAGGGGGAAGAAGAGTACCCATAGCATTGGCTGGGAGGGACCGGTGAGGGATTGACGGTCGGCGATCGGGAGTTGCACGGAGCGCAGGACGACATTCGAAGCGGGCGATCAGGCAATGGTACGCTCTTTTTATTTTGTAGAGTAGAATGCATTAGGACTTATGCTTAGATCTACATATGGAATTGTAAATGGATTGGACGTTTAGATTGATAGCGGACCCCTTATTCTTAGCCTAGATGATTGTCTGGTTGATTGATTTCCCATGGACTTCGTTCCCGCATGACTCGACAGCCCTGTGGTTTGATTGTGACCCATGTGTTTGTTTTGCTTTTCGTCCCTAGCATGTCATTCCTCGTCTGAACAGTCAGCCAGGAGCTTGATCTACGGTCGTCGCCTTAGCATTCAAATACCTATGGATCTCAATGCCCTTCTTTTCTGTGCGAGGATGGTGAAGCAAAGGAAGAACTCATCCGTCTACCTCTATTATTGTTCTTGATTGATTGTTGTTGCGCCCTCTTGGGATTTAACTTGTTCATTGCTACATTCTTCTACTATTTTTCCTTTTCACCCTAGAGTCATCGCCTACACTCTTCTTGGCCAAATGGTTATAGATAGGGGCTATGGTAGCCTGAAGCCCATCCAGGCATTTCAATGGATGAGAGTTTGATTTTGTTTGTCAGATGACTAGTAATGAGTCGAGTTTTCATTCAGTTTTTGTTTATTATTTTTTAAAAACTGCCGACAGAATCCTTGAATTAGCACTTCGTGTGATCCTTGTGTTTAGACCCTTGAGTTTTCCTGCCTCTGTCTGTGTTATATTATTGGTTATTGGCTCTGTGTTTTAAAGGGTTGAAGTCGTTTTCCTTACTGAAACATGGTTCTGCCCTTTTACATTTAAATTGACTGTGATTCCTCATATTAATGGCCTTGGGGTCTCTGTCCTGCATTCCTTTACTGGTGTGTCTTGACTGAGTGATTTAATTCAAGAATATTATTAATTCAAGAATATTTTACTCCAGCGTGTTTTTTTTTATTATACCCGAGATATTTATAGTAAACACCTGTGTTTTCTTTTAATTATCGGACAAGGTTAATGACCTTGCATTACTCATTGATTTATGGAGAGTGTTGATCTTGGGCCTTTGCATATGCGCCTCCATTGCTCTGCGCTCACAACCTTGGCCTGCATTGTTTGCTTCCTACCAATGTGTATCTTGGGCATTTTCGTTTCTGTGCAAAAAAAATAAATATGTTTCCTCTTAATATGGCACCCTCGAACTAAAGGAACCAATCTGTTCGCTTCCTCATGCTCGCAGCCTTCCATTGTATGTATGAGTCTTCTGTTGTTGTTGTTCCCATACTTTCAGGCGTAAATTCGTGTCCACATTCACTGTGAGAGGGTGTTCACTGCTAGTGTCCTTTTTTTTAACCTTGACTCGCTCCTTCTGAATTCGGTTATGCAAACCTGTGTTCTCAGAAGCGCTTAGCCATGCACCCAGTAGACCCATCACACCTGAATTTAATGAGTTCTGTCAAGATCTTAGGCGATTTGTCTTTGTTTTTTTGTCAACAAATTTCAACGACACCTTATCCCTTTTAATGTACTGTGTGGATACTAGTACCTTGGTGTTTCCAGGCAAACGCGTTCGAATTCCATTCCTGGCAACGATGCTCGTCCTCCTTAAAAATTTAGTTGATTCTGGAATGTTAGTTGCATGTTATATCTAGCAATGTTTTTCCAATTTAGATAAGAAACAAAAAAAAACAATCTAATCCTTCAATTCAAACTTAGGAGCAACTTTCTAATTTAAAGAATTATGTTCCTTTATTACAGAATTTAGTAACTTTACTCCTTTTGGTTAATGAGTTGAAACACTCCCTTATTTTATGCTGAAAATTGTGCACCCAGGTAGTGTAAACGAATGGAGCCCGTGCCCTTGAAAAAGGGGAAAATATAAAATAATTATAAAAATTTAAATTTTCTTGCAGCTATACTCCTCCCAGTGCAATTACTGTCCCTACTTGCACACTTGTCGTGATGTATGTTTCTGTGCCTTGTTAATGTTGGTAAATGCATCAGTGGATTTGGTATGTGTTAATATAGTCAGACTATTATTGGAATGTGTTATGCTAGTAAAAGCATCAATTAAATTGGTATGTGTTAATGTGGTCAGACTATTGCTGGAATGTATTGAGTTAATAATGTCTCCATGATGTTCCTGCCGTGACGTAGTTAGTATTGTTAGTGGTATATTAATTGATAGGTCATTTATTAATTAATTCCATGTTATTAAATGCCTTGGTAATTTGCTGTGTGATAAGGGCTTTTATTATTACTTCATTGTTTATTTTAAATGGTAGCCTTCTAGTTGAAATGGATGCTATTGTCATCAAGATTAATGGCTAGTTAGAAGGAGTGTTGGATTAAAGATGGGTTGCATATTTCACCTTGCTAGATTGGTTGCATTTAATGTCCAATTGCTTAATGTCTCATTTATAATTTTAGTCAAGCTAGTTAGCCTACAATTGATGTCACTTATATTTTAACCATGTCAAAGTTTAGACTGGCTTATTGGATTCTATTAAATGTTGATTTAGATGGCGCCTTAAGACAATGTGGGTGCACTATTGATGGTTTTAGTTTCTCGCTTCTTACGCAATGGATTGTATGTCGTGAATGATAGTCATAGATGTTGGGTTTCTTATGCATCGGGATTTATGTAGTAGATGGTGGCTCTAGATAATTAGTTTTGTTCATCTAGTTTATTTTTGGATGATGGCCTTAAAACTTATTTATTCTTGCGCACCTGAAAATTAAGGTTTTGCATGACGTATTGCATAATGTTAGATTTTACTTCTTGCACGCAAGGAAATGTCAATGTAATGTATGGTAGACGGTTATTTACTTCTTGCGTCATCAAATTTATTGTAACAATTCCGAGTGTAAGAGTGTTTAATGTGCGACCTCATATATATAACATAGTTTTCATTTTGAGCAAAAATAAAGTGTTTCAATGTCCACCTTATGAAAAATACTTTAAAAGGCCGACTTTAAATATTCTTGAAAAATTTATAGAATTGATTATTGTGGAGTGAAGTTTCCTGGATGATCTTGATGTTGTCTTTTAGCTTGTCGGCTTGGAATTGTACTATTGGGGTGGGATGTAGACACCTCCATGTTCCTCAGAAAAATCGCCAGTCCTAAGACCTTAAATGGTCAAAATCGATGGGAACCTGGGCTTGAGCGTTGCTTATGTGTCCTGGATATCCCAACCATTGCAGGGTAGGATGGGCGGGTGGTCAGTCTTATTTTTGTCTGTTGATTGTCATTCCTTGTGTCCTGATGCTTGTTGTGCTTGTTAGGCTGTTATGTGTTGTTGCGTGAGTTGCATGCATTGTGTCGTCGTTGTGTTGTGACACAAAGTATAATGTCTTTATTACCCTGGTACCCACACACACACAAAAAAAAAAAAAAATCACTTGTTATGAGAGGTTGATGTTGTGACGAACGGGAGGTTGTTACATATGGTATCAGAGCGGGTTCAACCCGCGACATGGGATCGCTATGGCTTTCGTTGATATGATCAATTATACTGTTGTTGATCGAGTTGACTTGTGCGCGTGCAGGTAATCATGGTTAGAGGATGCTGCGGAGGTAGACGACGGGGTGCTAGGGGAGGAGGCACGACACCTCCAGTAGCATCCATGCCTGAGGGGTCTAACCCCCAAGGAGATGAGCAGGTTCTCGGACAAGAACATATAGCAGTTGGCAATGTGGTCAGAATGATGAGATCTATTCAATGCGTGTCCAAGGCACTAATCATCCGTTTGGACAGAGATGAGGCCAGGGCGCTGGCACCCGCTGAGGTTCCACCACGCGCTCCGGTCAGTACTGGTAGCATTCACCGTGAACTCGAGAAGGTCAAATTTCTTGAGTTCTGTGGTGCCCTAGACGGGACAGCCGCCGAGGCATGGTTGGAGAACATGGCGATGTTCTTCTCACTTCGCGATTACACCTCCAACATGAAGGTTCGCATGGCGGTATTTCAACTGAAGGGGAGTGCTCTTTTATGGTGGAAAAGGCTCCTACCACAGCTGAACATGGCCATTGAAGATGTGTCATGGGAATTTTTCGAGGAATGGTTCCGAGAGAGGTACCTTTCAGAATAATTCATTGAGCGTCAGCTCAATGAGTTCAACACCTTATGAAAGGGAGGTTGAACGGTGCCCGAGTATGAGGCCCATTTTATGGAGTTGCTCCGGTATGCTTCGCACCTTAACACTGAGAAACTTAAGGTCAACAGGTTTGTGTTTGGCCTTAACGGTAGCCTACGTGCAAAGGTTAGGATTTTTATGCCTCAAACCTTGCATTATGTCGTCTAGAAGGCCCTCATAGCAGAGGAGGAGCTTATCAGTGGGGGTCATACCAGGACTCCAGCGAGACCAACAGGGAAAGTTTCATCTGGAGCACAGCAGCATCAGACACTAGGCAAACATATGCTGGGATATCGTGGCTTCCAGAGGGGATCCACTTTCACTACACCCCGACGACCTTCGCCTCAGCAATGGACACCTTATCAGGGACCACAGCATCAACAGCAGCATCGCCCATAGCAGCAACAGTTTAGGCATGTTCAACAGAACAGACCAAGATTCCAGGCTGGTGGGCCATCATCTTCTACTTCGGGTACCAGGACTACTAGGCTGAAGAAGGGGTGTTGGACATGTGGGGAGCCACACTACCAACGCGAATGCCCTGTGGAGAGGACCAGAGTGTATGGATCAGCCGGATCCACTACCGTGGGAGATATGGGAAAGACCCATCGGATTCATGCAACAGTGAATAACCGCTAGGCAAAGCACCAGTCGATTGTGCTCGAGATGACAGGTACCGTTGCTGACCAGACCCTTAGTATTTTGATAGATCCCAGTGCTACCGAGAGTTTCATTTCTGGTGCAGCGCTAAAAAGGATTAAGGTAAAGGCAGTCGAATAGGATAGGTTTAGCTTCGTGGATATGGATTCAGGAGCCAAACAAAAGGTTGGAGGAAAGGTTACGGGATGTGTCCTTAACCTGGGAGAGTTTGTCACAAGGGCCAACCTGTACATCACGATATTAGGATCTTATGATGTTGTGATTGGTATGGACTAGTTGGAATCGCATGAGGCGATACTCAACTGTAAGACTAAACGGTTGAGCTTGAGCAATGACGAGGGACAGAGACGAGTGATTGTAGGATGAAACCAGGTAGTTTCCCTGAGGTTCATCTCTTCCTTGCAACTTTGGAAGAGTATGCGCAAGGGGTGCAAGATTTATGTGATCCTTGCGTTAAACAAGAAGGGAGAAGCGGAAGGTCTAGAACACCTTCCAGTGGTGATAGAGTTTGCGGACGTGTTTCCAAAGGAGTTACCTGGGATGCCACCGAAGAGGGAGTTAGAGTTTACCATAGACCTAAAACCAAGGACTGAAGTGATAGCAAGAACACCTTATCGAATGTCGACCCCAGAGCTACAAGAGTTGAAAATGCAACTGAAGGAGTTGCTGGACCTGGGACTGATACGTCCTAGTGTGTCACTATGGGGTGCACCTATTATTTTCATATGAAAAAAGGATAGATCGTGGAGGCTTTGAATTGACTACCGTCAATTGAACAAGGCCACGATCAAGAATCAGTATCCATTGCCGAGAATTGATGATCTTTTCGATCAAATGAAGGGTGCGACGGTGTTCTCCAAGATCGATTTGCGATCAGGGTATCACCAGTTACGGATCAAGGAGGATGACATCCCTACGACCGCCTTTAAGATGAGGTTTGGATATTACGAGTTTACTATTTTACTGTTTGGAATGACAAACTCCCCAGGGGTATTTATGAGTTTGATGAATGGGGTGTTCCGCGAGTACTTGGACAAGTTCGTCCAAGTATTCATTGACGATATTTTGATATGCTCATGGATGACAGAGGAGCATGACAAGCGCTTGCACTTGGTACTGTAGTGTCTGCGAGAGCACAAATTGTATGGGAAGTTGTCCAAATGCTCTTTTTACCAATCAAAGATTCACTACTTGGGGCATGTCATCTCCGGCGAAGGCATCGTCGTGGATCCAGCAAAGGTCGAGGCTATTATGGAATGGCCTGCACCGATGAATGTCTCGGAAGTGCGTAGCTTCATGGGTTTAGCAGGATACTATAGATGGTTCGTCGAGGTATTTTCAAAGATAGAAAATCCGATCACGGAGTTGCAGAAGAAGAACAAGAAGTTTGTTTGGACCGAGAAATGCGCGGAAGTGTTTCGGAGGCTCAAGGAATTGTTGACAACCACAATGATACTAAAGGTCCCAGATATGGACGTGGATTTATTGGTATGCACTGACGCACCCAAGGAAGGCTTAGGCGGAGTCTTGATGCAAGACGAATTCGTGATTGCTTACATTTTGAGGAAACTTAGAAGGCATGAGGAGAACTACGCGACGCATGACTTGGAGTTGTTAGCCATGGTATATGCCTTGAAGGTTTGGAGACACTACCTTGTTGGATGAAAATTTGAACTAAAGACTGATCATTGTGGACTACAACACATATTTACGCAAAGTGACATGAACGCGCGACAATGACATTGGTCGAAATTGCTTAGCGAGTACAACTTTGAGATTACTTACATAAAAGGAACAGTGAAATGAGTGGCAGATGCATTGAGTCGGAGACCACACATCTTTTCAGTGTTGCCTCTTTAGACGAATCTACGTGAAAAGATTCTAACTTTACAGCGTAATGATGACTGGTACAAGGAAGTTGAGGGTTTTATCGGACAAAACACAATGATGGTACCACAATTTGAGGGATTTTCATTTGATAGCGATGGCTTATTGAGGTTTAAAATTGAATCTACGTACCGCCAAACGACGAGTTGAGGATGCTGATCCTGAGCGAGGCTCATAGAGCAGTTTGCATGGCTCACCCGGGAGTCACGAAGATGAGGGCAGATATTAAACCCTTATTTTTCTAGAAGGGAATGAAGGCCGACATAGTCAACTATGTGGCCAGATGTCTAGAATGTCAGTAGGTAAAGGCTGAACATAGACACCCAGCAAGATTACTACAACCACATGCTATTCCGGAATCGAAATGGGAAGTTATTTCGATGGATTTTATTGTTGGATTGCCTCTGACGACAAGGAGAGATGACTCGATTTTCGTAGTAGTAGGCACTCTGACGAAGAGTGCTCACTTTATTCTTGTGCGTAGAACGTATCAAGCACCTGACATAGCTAGAGTTTTCGTCAGTGAGATCATGAGGCTGCATGGAATGCCTAAGAGGATTATATCCGATCGAGGATCAATGTTTACTGGATGATTTTGGACGAGTTTCCAAGAGGCCTTGGGAACCCAACTTAACTTTAGTACTGCGTACCACACGGAGACTGACGGGAAGACCGAACAAATGAACCAGACCTTGGAGGACATGTTGCGCATGTACATGATGGACCAACAAAAGAGTTGGGAAGAATTCTTGCCTCTTGTAGAGTTCGCTTACAACAACAGTTACCAGAGCACCATTAAAATGGCGCCTTTCGAATTTCTTTATGGGCGACCGTGCTGGATGCCTTTGAGTTGGGATCGGCTTGAGGATAGGGTCCTAGTGGGACCAGAAGTGATCCAAGAAATGGAAGAGCAAATGAAAACAATAAGACAAAGGATTAAAGAAGCACAGGATCGACAAAGGAGTTATGCGGATGTGCACTGTGTCGACCGTAGTTACGAGGTCGGCGATCGAGTCTTCTTGCGGGTTAAATCGCATAAGAGTTCGATAAAGTTTGGGAAGGGAGCTAAACTCTCTCCTAGTTTCATGGGCCCTTTCGAGATTTTGGAGAGAAAGGGGCCCGTGGCCTATCGACTAGCCTTGCCTGATTCTTTGAGGCATATGCACGATGTGTTTCATGTATCTGTTTTGAGACATTATATTAGTGATCCTACACATGTTATTGACATGAGTTCCTTGCAGGTATCAGACAAGGGAGCTCTCACGGCTGAGTCGGTCTGCATCTTGGATCATCACGTTCGACAACTACAATGTCGAATGGTAGATCAGGTCAAGGTCCAGTGGGACAATTATAGTCCGCACTCAGTGACCTGGGAGGACGCATATGATATGCGCCAACAATTTCCATTTTTGTTTGATGGATAGACATATGATACTGTGATACACTTTATTCAACATTTATACTGTGAAACTTCGGGACGAAGTTTAGACCAAGAGGGGGTGTATGTAGCATCCCGCTCTGGCGCACTGAGCGAACTTATTCTTTGAGGACACTTGCTCGCAAGTGATCCAGATTATTATGCTATTAAAACATTTGACTTTGATTATGATGCGTTATGGGTAGATGACATGTTGTTTTACTGCATTGACATAGACAGGTTCTATTGACTCATTTTTACTGAGTGTGCAGGGTTTTGGACCTTGAGGATGCAGAGGCATCGATGGAACCCCTTGGAATCTCGATCGAGTCAGGGAGTGTGCCATTGGCGTTTGATTGTTTTACTTTGATATTAATGCATCTGACTAGATGATATGATATGGATATGTTCTGACATGATTTGTTGATGATGCAAGCTGACAATAGCTTGCCAACCAGACTCACGTATGGAGTAAAGGGGTCACACATGACTACCAGAGATGTGAGGGAGAGGTGTGGACAACAACCCTGCCATAGCCTACTAACACTCCCACCGTGGCTCGAACTGTAGGTTAATGACTACCTAGTTTGAGAGGACCCACAATGATGTGAGGGAAGACTGCGACAGTCGCTCACGATGATTCTAAGGGGCGCACAGTAAGGCGAGGGCCTTATTCCTTAGAATCCCTTAGTCTCCCACAAGTTCACCTGGAGGAGTGTTGACTCCAGGGGTTATTGATGTCTACCAATCAGTCAAGAGGCGAGTGTCACCCTTGGAGCATGTAGTGCGTCCTGAAGGGCATGTCGCGCAAAGGAACAGATGAGGTGAGTGGCACCCTTGGAGCACCTAGTGCGTCCTGAAGAGCACGTCGCGTTGATAATGATAGAGGGATGAACCTAGATGGCCCTAAGGCAAATAACAGGTTAAGAAATTTTAAAACAATTTCCCTAATTAAATGTCACCGAATACGAAATCTAAGTACTAAGTCTAAAATTTCGCTAGGGGTAAAATTTTATCTACCTTTAAAAAAAACAAAATAATTAAAAAAAACAAAATAAAATAAAATAATAAAATAAAATAAA
>JZKD02S1705265.1:1518080-1540551 GCA_000966675.3 Picea glauca
GGGAAAGAGGGAAAATAAAAAAAAATAGGAAACTAGGGAAAGGAGGTAACATAAAAAGGAAAAAAGGGAACTTAAGGGAAAATGCGGGAAGCCAACTTAGTAAAGAATCCACATTTAGGAGCTTTCTAATTTTAAACTGAATTAGCAATTTCATAATAGGGAAAGCCTTTAAAACCTGTAAGGGAATCTAGGGACACCTAGAAGTGATTCTAGGAGTAACTCTAGGTGGGTGAGGGAAATAAAGATAATTACTTAATTAAAGAAATTAATTTATGGAGGAATGTAGGGGATGGGGGAAACTTGTACGGAGAGGAAATTTTAGGAATTTATTTTTAAAAATTTAATTAAATAAGATTTTAGGAAAGAAAGGAAATTTGAAACTCTATAAAATAAAGGAAGGAGAAGGATGAAGGATCATCTTCTATTTGCGTAATGTTACGCTGCAAGAAATATCGACTTGACTGATTTACTTGTGGGAGTTGGGTTACCTAGCTCGGAGAGGAGTGGTAGCTCGGCCTTACAAGGCAAGTTGGGAGATAGATGAAACCTATGGATAGTGTGTGTGGCCCCTTTGCAATTCGGGGGGCTAAGGGGGAAGAAGAGTACCCCTAGCATTGGCTGGGGGTACCGGTGAGGTCTCAATGGTCAGCGAGTGGGAGTTACACAGAGCGCAGGAAAACATTCGAAGCGGGCAATCAGGAAATGGTATGCTCTTTTTATTTTGTAGAGTAGAATGCATTAGGACTTATGCTTGGATCTGCATGTGGAATTGTAAATGGATTGTATATTTATATTGATAGCGGACCCCTTATTCTTAACCTAGCTGATTGTCTGGTTGATTGATTTCCCATGGCCTTCATCCCCGCATGACTCGACAACCCTGTGGTTTGATTGTGACCCATGCGTTTGTTTTTCTTTTCGTCCCTAGCAGCCAGTCCTTGCCTAAGCAGTCGGCTAGGAGCTTGATCTACGGTCGTCTCCTTAGCGTTCAAAGACCTATGGATCTCAACGCCCTACTTTTCTGTGCGAGGATGGTGAAGCAAAGGACAAACTCATTCGTCTACCTCTATTATTGTCCTTGGTTGATTGTTGTTGCACCCTCTTAGAATTTAGCTTGTTCATTGTTGCATTCTTCTACTATTTTTCCTTTTCACCCTAGATTCATCGCCTACACTCTTCTTGGCCGAATGGTTATATATAGGGGTTATGGTAGCCTGAAGCCCATCCAGGCATTTCAATGGATGAGAGTTCAATTTCGTTTGCCAGATGACTAGTAATGAGCTAAGTTTTCATTTAGCTTTTTTTTATTATTTTTTAAAAACTGCCGATAGAATCCTTGAATTAGCATTTCGTGTTATCCTTTTTTTTAGCCCCTGGCGTCCTCCCGCCTCTGTCTGCGTTATATTGTTTGTTATTGGCTCTGTGCTTTAAAGGGTTGAAGGCGTTTTTCTTACTGAAACATGGCTCTGCCCTTTTACATTTAAATTGATTGTGATTCCTCATATTAATGGCCTTGGGGTCTGCGTCCTGCATTTCCTTTACTGGTGTGTCTTGACTGAGCGATTTAATTCAGGAATATTATTAATTCAGGAATATTTTACTCCAGCATGTTCTTTTTTATTATACCCGAGATCTTTATAGTAAACACTTGTGTTTTCTTTTAATTGTCAAACAGGGTTAATGACCCTGCGTTACTCATTGATTTCTGAATAGTGTTGATCTTGGGCCTTTGCATATGCGCCTCCATTTCTCTGTGCTCACAACCTTGGCCTGCATTGTTCACTGCCTACCAATGTGTCTCTTGGGAATTTTCGTTTCTATGCAAAACAAAACAAAAAAAAAATGTTTCCTCTTAATATGGAGCCCTCGAACTAAAGGAACCAATCTGTTCGCTTCCTCATGCTCGCAGCCTTCCATTGCATGTATGGGTCTTCTGTTGTTGTTGTTCCCATACTTTCAGGCGTAAATTTGCGTCCACATTCACTGTGAGAGGGTAGTCACTGCCAGTCTCCTTTTTTTTAACCTTGACTCACTCCTTCTGAATTCGGTTATGCATACCTGTGTTCTCAGAAGCACTTAGCCATGCACCCAATAGACCCATCACACCTGAATTTAATGAGTTCTGTCAAGATCTTAGGCGATCTGTCTTTGTTTTTCTGTCAGCGAATTTCAACGACACCTTATCCCTTTCAGTGTACTGTGTGGATACTAGTACCTTGGCGTTTCTAGGAAAACGCATTCGAATTCCATTCCTGGCAATGATGCCCATCCTCCTTAAAAATTTAGTTGATTCTGGAATGTTAGTTGCATGTTATATCTAGAAATGTTTTTTCAATTTAGATAAGAAACAAAAAAAAACAATCTAATCCTTCAATTCAAACTTAGGATCAACTTTCTAATTTAAAGAATTATGTTCCTTAATTACAGAATTTAGTAACTTTTCTCCTTTTGGTTAAAGAGCTGAAGCACTCCTTTATTTTGTGACAAAAATTGTGCGCCCAAGTAGTGTAAACGAATGGAGCCCCTGCCCTTGAAAATGGGGAAAATATAAAATAATTATAAAACTTTAAATTTTCTTGCAGCTATACTCACTCCCAGTGCAATTACTATCCCTACTTGCACACTTGTCGCAATGTACGTTTCCGTGCCTTGTTAATGTTGGTAAATGCATTAGTGGATTTGGTATGTGTTAATATAGTCAGACTATTATTGGAATGTGTTATGCTGGTAAAAGCATCAATTAAATTGGTATGTGTTAATGCAGTCAGACTACTGCTGGAATGTATTGAGGTAATAATGTCTCCATGATGTTCCTGTCGTGACGTAGTTAGTATTGTTAGTGGTATATTAATTGATAGGTCATTTATTAATTAATGCCATGTTATTAAATGCCTTGGTAATTTGCTGTGTGATAAGGGATTTTATTATTGCTTCATTGTTTATTTTAAATGGTAGCCTTCTAGTTGAAATGGATGTTATTGTCATCAAGATTAATGGCTAGTTAGAAGGAGTGTTATATTAAAGATGGGTTGCATATTTCACCTTGCTAGATTGGTTGCATTTAATGTCCAATTGCTTAATGGCTCATTTATAATTTTAGTCAAGCTAGTTAGCCTACAATTGATGTCACTTATATTTTAACCATGTCAAAGTTCAGATTGGCTTATTGGATTCTATTAAATGTTGATTTAGATGGTGCCTTAAGACAATGTGGGTGCAATATTGATGGTTTTAGTTTCTCGTTTCTTGCGCAATGGATTGTATGTCGTGAATGATAGTCATAGATGTTGGATTTCTTATGCATCGGGATTTATGTAGTAGATGGTGGCTCTAGATAATTAGTTTTGTTCATCTAGTTTATTTTTGGATGATGGCCTTAAAACTTATTTATTCTTGCACACTTGAAAATTAAGGTTTTGCATGATGTATTGCATAATGTTAGATTTTACTTCTTGCGCACAAGGAAATGTCAATGTAATGTATGGTAGACAGTTATTTACTTCTTGCGCCATCAAATTTATTGTAACAATTCCGAGTGTAAGAGTGTTTAATGTGCGACCTTATATATATAACATAGTTTTCATTTTGAGCGTAAATAAAGTGTTTCAATGTCTACCTTATGCAAAATACTTTAAAAGGACGACTTTAAATATTCTTGATAGATTTATAGAATTGATTATTGTGGAGTGAAGTGTCCTGGATGATCTTGATGTTGTCTTTTAGCTTATCGGCTTGGAATTGTACTATTGGGGTGGGATGTAGACACCTTCATGTTCCTCACAACAGTCGCCAGCCCTGAGACCTTAAATGGTCAAAATTGATGGGAACCTAGGCTTGAGTGTTGCTTATGTGTCCTGGAGGTCTTAACCATTGTAGGATAGGACGGGCGGGTAGTTAGTCTTATTTTTGTCTGTTGATTGTCGTTCCTTATGTCTTGATGCTTGTTGTGCTTGTTAGGATGTTATGTGTTGTTGCGTGAGTTGCATGCATTATGTCGTCGTCGTGTTGCGACGCAGAGTATAATGTCTTTATTAACCTGGTACCCACACACACACAAAAAAGAAAAAATTCACTTGTTATGAGAGGTTGATGTTGTGACGAACGAGAGGTTGTTACAACTATTATTATGCTTATGTATCAAATGAGACCCCAAAACCTCCTTTTATATGAAAAAAGGATGGTTATTTGGTTGGTTGATGGGCTATAGGCGGTGGGACAGTTGGAAAACTACCCAATAGCCTGTAATCTCAACGAATTCCTAGCAACTTTTTAATTTTTACAACTTTTGTAGGTATACGTGGGATGTAATGGTGCACCTAGAATACGAACGCGATCTGTAGTGGTGCAGAAAGTGTTTGTATGCGGGAAGTAGTGGTGCAAGGACCGTACATATTCAAAAATAGGGTTTTTAAGAAGAGTTGTTGAATGATGGCTTGGCAAAAATAGCAAGTAAGAGGACCAAATGCCAGGTATGCATGTATCATGCAATTTAGGGTTATAATAGATGCCCCCTAATGTGTGAGGTCATAAGAGCATCTGATGGCCAAAATACATTACAAATATTCACCAACGTACGATGCGAGTAAGCTCGGGACCCGATTTTGAGAGGTGCCATCTGCAAAAAATAATAATTGTCTCACCGAGGTGGGCATACCCATGCTCGGGATGAAATAAATCATGGTTTCCAATCAAGTACATTGTAGATCCATGTCATATAACTATATAAAGTGTATCCATGAGAAATACACAATGGATCTACATCTCAAAATCAAAGATATACATGTATAGTATCCATCTTCAAGAAGACAATGATGCCTGATAGCTAGAGATGAGGCCTGCAGAGCTCGAGCAACAAATTAAAGATCTTCAAAACTCGGGTAGGAGTGTAATGTGAGTGTGAGAATTCACTACCCAGAGGTCTTCGACGGCTCATCGGGGAACAAACAAGAGGATCTCGGTGATCAGGAAGAGAACTTCACTGATTTCGTACAAAGACTTGATTGGACTTGTGGGAATGGTCAGGCATGAGGGAAAGAGAAAAATTGCAGAAAGGTCGACTCAGGTTGGGAAAAAATTCCCTTGGAAAATAGCACGACAGATGATCAGACTCAGGCAGCATGACATTGACATAAGTTCATGATGCAGGAGGCAACGCAATCTCTCCATGTGTTTGGAAGGATAACCAAACGGAGGAGGACACAGCGCTATGAAGTGAGAATAACTTCCTAAGTTCATATTAATCCCCAATGATTGAAGACAAATGAAATGATTTTCTTTGTCTAAGGGCGACTCATTATGCTGCCATAAAAATAAAAATACTTTTCCCGTCCTCTTTTTGGGGTATATTTGATTTTTTTTGTCTTTTTCAATATTTTGAAAAGATTGAAAAAGAATAAAAGAATTCTACGTTACAAAGGAGGAACGGGTGTCATAAGAATACTAGTTCCAAGCGTAAGGAACACGCTAATTCTCATAGCAAGGAGACATGTGCAATAAAAGGACACTCGGGGAAAATTCCTCCATGGGTCAGGTTGTCAGGTCGCAGAGGCAAAGTGCTACAAGGCTTGTGTATAAGGCATGCTTCAAAGGTTTAGTTGAGAGAAACATGGAGATGGCATTAGACCAAAGATGCAGAGATGCAACATTGATTAGAAAGACATGATGAAACCCCCTTCAATGTGTTTTTCACGAGCCCAGAGAAGGTAAGATCGGTAGTTTTTTCATGTTTTAGAGAGTATGAAAAAACGTAAAAGAAGACTCCATTGGGCTACCTTTTTCGAAGGTAGTCTAGTCGGCTCGAAAAAGGGATAAAATAGCACCGAAAAGACATCTATTCAAAACCATTTTAACGAGTGTGACACAGACAATATCACTTGACAATCTTTTCAATTTTAAGGAGTCTGAAAAGAGCTCAACTATGGACTCACAACCTTTTTCTAGATTTAATCTCCTTAGGCCGAAAATGTATAAAATCTACTTAGGAGAACTCTCCCGGTGAGATGAATCTCCCAAGGTGTACCTTTTTCCTCCTTAATCTACAGGTCGAAAAAAGTGGTAAACTCATGCCAGTAGATGTTTTTCTGAACCAATTTAACAAGTGTGAAAGAACAAGGTTACTCGATGATCTTTTCAATTTTAAGGAGTCTGAAAAGAGATTAACTATGGACTCCGTAGGAGATTTTCTTCTGGACCATTTTAACGAGTGTGAAGTAACAAGGTCACTCGACAATCTTTTCAATTTTAGGGAGTCTGAAAAGAGCTTAACTATGGACTTCATGGGGGTTCCTTTTTCGTAAATTTAGTCCCCCAGGCCCAAAAAAGGGTTAAACATATACTTGAGAATACTCTTCTAGCGAACCAGAGTTCCTAGAGTATACCTTTGTTCGTACAATTGACAATCAGCACCGAAAAAGGGGTAAACTACTGTCGGACAGACATGCCTTCAAATTTTAGTTTGGCGAGAGTGAAGGACAACAAGATCACTCGAAAATCTTTTCATGTTTAAAGAGTCTGAAAAGGGCTTAAAAGAAGACTTGTTTTCTGGGAGTCCCGAGGGTGAGGCCAAGAGTGATGACACATTAGAGATACGAGGCTCAATATCATAATCATGACAGGACTAACAAGGAATCCCGAGCCTAAAGTCATTAACGACGGCATGGACACCAAAATGCAACCAGGATCTACCTAGGGCATCCACGTGAAGGTAAGTTGTACCACTAAATTACGAAAATTCTAAAGAAGCAATTACAGTTCCGTGTCGCAATTCGGTGGGATCGATCCTATGGAAAGGAATAAAAGACAACAAGATGCAAAAAGTGGAGGTGGAATCCTAACTTAAATGCAAAAAGTTGGAAAAATAACTTTTACCAAAGAATCTTAAAAACTGACCTATCTCCCAAAGAGTTTTTCAAACCAAAAGTGGAGTATATCGTAACATCCAATGAGAAACTTAAGAACCATGTTAAATGATTTTCAAGCCAAAAAAAATGACAAAAGGATTCAAAAAAGTGGCAAAAAGGGCCAAAAAGTCTATAAATAGAAGCTGCCAGCTCATTTTCACCATTGCAAATTGAGAATTAACCAAAAATCCAAAAAGACCCCTTTTCTAAAAGAGTTGATTTCGGGAGCTTTAGAGGATGAAACGAACTTCCACTTGGACCAAGTAAGTACAAATTAACCCCTCTTTCATTTCTATACTTCCTTTTTGCATTAGTTTTATTTTTTTGGGGGGCACACACTTCTAAAAAGGGAGGCCCTACATGTAGGCGGGTTGTCCAAGGAAACCTTGCATATGCCCATGGGAAGAAAATAATATGCCTGCATGCATATGCGACTATGTCCAAGACAAGTCACGTACACCCTCAAAAAGGTAGAAAAATGAAAATGAAATATCTAACTTCCTCCATGAACTTGTCATTTGACAGTGGTGTATGTCTACTAGAGAGAGAGGGAGCACAAAGACATTGATATCTTGTTCGATGAGGACCCTACACTTATGGACACATTGAGACAATGCAGTTTATGGAAGTTTTTTGGTGTCCATTCATGAGGGCACAACTGAGGTTGTTGAATGCCTTGGTGGATTATTGGCACCCTGACGCTGAGGCATTTATGCCTGAGGGGCAGTCGTTGACTCCAACGACTGAAGACATTTACTTTCTGATTCACCTCTCGAGGAGAGGTGAACCAGTCAACTTGCGAGCTTTTCCCCCTGGGCCTCATAACATTGCCGAGTTGATCGGACTATATTGCGATTCTGGCACTGAGAAAGAAGGTTCTCAGGTGTCGATCCACAATATTGCCAACATATCACTGAAGGTGATAGTTTTACTTATTGGGAGGATCACTGGATCTGCAGCCTTACATCATGCCTCCCAGGCGCACATGCATTTGTGTAGTGAAGTTCTTAAATGCAAGAATATTCGATTGGAGCACGACCATGCTTGACTGCATGAAGAGACAACTCACCAAGTGTCGCAGGCGGAGCAACAAGAAATTTGGATTTGGTACCATTTTATGCTCATTATTCTTTGAGAGGGTACCTAGTCTCAGTCCACGAGAGATAGTGTGGGGGCATGTGGAGTCACTCCCAGTAGTGTGTATATGGGCAGCATTGCTTCCGCGTCAGGGGGAGGGAGGACCATAGAGGCCTTTGACGAAACATTTATTGACAGGTGGGCATGGCAGATTCTGACGATAGAGGACTACCCCTACATCGGGATCAACTTTTCCAGGGACCCAGACATGCTCGTACCTCTTGGAGCTGAGCGAGGAGAGATGGGTACATTTTCTTTTTAAAGTTATTTAATTTTTAATTTTTTTTTATATATATCATTTTTATGTGAAACAGAGTATCTCACAACTATGTATCTGTTTATGTACAGATGTGGGACTAGTGCATCTAACATAATTCACGAGGAGCAGGCGATGTCCTCGACCAGAGGCGATACCATCAATGGAAGTCAGACCAGTAGCAGTAACAGGGGACCTCAAGCCAAAGAGGCTGAGAGAGTCTTGAGACAGGTGGAGCAGAACCTCACCGCACTCACTTGTAGAGTACCCATGGCTGAGATCAAGGATCTTCCGCCATCTATGCAACCTCATGTAGTTGGGGTGCCACAGACCTGGGTCTATCTTTTTTGGCATTTGGAAAACACTGTCCTTTACTATGGTAGGGCCAACAGACCCCATGCTTAGCTAGGGTGGACCACTTACGTTCCGAGGGCACTCTTTTGAATATTTTTGAGGGAATAATCCTCGCGATGTATACTAGACATATTATTTTTTGAGGCGCTTGCGCCCACCTATGTACTCTGATACTTTTGATATATATATATATATATATATATATATATATGCGTATTTACATCTTTTATGTCTTATGGATCACATTTTTACAATGTATGTACATGTGTATGTGTGTGCAATATAACTAAATGTATAAGAACTATACATATGTACAAGAAGTCACCCAAGGCGATCCACCTACTAGTAATAATTATTGAGGTAGAGTCCATTTCTAGGCTTCGCTAAAGCGTTCCCCTCAAATTCAACCAGACGATAAGAACCCTTCTTTAGTACCTCCTTCACAACAAAAGGTCTGAACCACATGGGTTTAACTTGGTTTCCCCCAGGGGCTTCTTATCTTGGTCGTAGACCAGGACAAGTTTGCCTTCAGAGAAAATCTGAGGACAAATGGACCGATCATACTAACACTTGACTCTTTTCTTGTGAGCCTTGTTAGCCAAGGCTACATCACGTCATTTTTCATCGATCTTCTCGAGATATAATAAGCGTTCATCAAGCGGTGAAGTGTCTGGCAATAAATGTAGTGCCCACTTTAGAGCTGATGTCTCACCATCATTATTGAATGTTGGAATAGCCTCGACCCACTTTGTGAAGTATTCTACCGCTATGATGATATAACGATGCCCCATGGCTAAGGCCAGGTGGGATGTAGTGAAATCAATCCCCCACTTGGTGAAAGGACCAACAGTAATTATGGGAAACATGGGAGTAGGGTGTGCCCTCATCTTTCGAGAGAAGATTTGACACGAGTGGCACTTATTGACTGATTCAATGCAATCCTTGATTAACATTGGTCAAAATTAACTGGCTCATAGAATATTTTGGGTTGTCTCCAACCCATACAAATGGCCACCACATTCTCCAGTGTGGCAGTTGTTAAGAATGAGTTCCACTTCTTCATGAGTGATGCACCGGTGAAGGATGAAATCTACACCTTGACGATACAAAGTGTCATTGAGTATGAGATAGTTTTTTTCCTGATGGCGTATACGTCAATGCTCATCACGAGAAGCAGAGGCGGGGCACTTCAAAGTCTATAGATAGACTATTATATCTCCATACCAGTGGTCCGAACATGAAATAAAAAAAAATTCTCCTTTAATCGGTGATTCTTCGGGCATAACATCACCTGATTCGACCAAAAGTTTCGAGATAAGTTCTGCAAAGACCAGTGGCTTTTTGGATTTCGCGGAAACAAAATCCAAGTCAAATTTCTAGAGGATAAAAATCCATCTACTGATCTTTACGTCAATGACGTGTCATGTCAACACGTATTGAAATGGATTCACAACGGCAACGACAATGGTCTTACGAAGCAGAATATAATGATGGAACTGTTGGATAGCATGCACTGCTACCAATGTTAGCTTCTCAACGTGGGAGTAGTTGAGTTCTGGTCCAACCATGCCTCGACTCAGGTAATAAATCACATTCTCTTCAAGAATATCATCCTCTTGAGCCAAGACCATACCGATGGTCGACTCTGCAATGACCAAATACAATAAGAAATATTAATTATAATTGGGAGGTTGGAGCAGAGGGGAAGATGTGAGGGCGTGTTTCAATGTTTTGAAAGAGAGCTGAGCAGCTTCATCCCAACGAAAAGGGACTCCCTTCTTCAGTAAATGTATGAACCCTTTAGTGATCTTGGCATAGTTTGTGATAAAATGCCGAAGAAAATTCGCTTTACCCTATAATCTTTCAAGTTGAGGGACTGTGCATGGGGGAGGAAACGGAACTATTGACTCAAACTTCAGAGGATCGACCATGATCCCTATTGTCGAAACTATGAAACCTAACAGATGACCCGACGTCACGTAGAAACTACACTTGTTTGAATTCAAGTGAATCCTATAGTAGCGACATCACTCAAAGATTAGTCGAAGGTGAGTGGGATGATCAACTCTCTTATGAGATTGTGACGCTAAATCATTGAGATAAGCCTCGACTATATGTCTTAGGTCATGGAAAGAAAAAGACATGGCTCAAGCATTCTTCAGGACAAAAGGCATCTTCTAATAAGAAAATGTACCCCATGGATAGATAAAAGTTGTTTTATGATGGTATTCAGGCTTAATCTGTATCTAATTGTATCCCAAAAAACCATCCATGAAATAAAATACCTCACAGCCTGCACACTCATCGATAATATGGTCAATGAACGGGGTGGGGAAATTATCCTTTGGATAGGCCTTGTTTGAATCACAAAATTCCATACATACGCGAATCGTTCCCTACTTTTTGTTGACTGGAACAGGATTTGACACCCATTGAGTCAACTGAATAGGGTAGATGAAACCGACTTTGAGCAGTTTCTCTACTTCAGCCTTAATAGATTCCACTTTCCAAGGATTAACCGGATGAAGCTTCTGTCGGACTAGCTTGGCATCAGTATAAGTCGTTATTTCATGTTCATCGATTCTTGGATCAATTCCTGGCATTTCCTCATAATACCAAGCAAAAATGTCGTGAAATTATTTAAATAAATCTGTGTAGATTTGAATCTCCTCGGGAGAGAAGTCTACTACGATGAAGACATTATCCATGATGCTAGGGGTTATGGAGATGTCAATAGGTATCATTTCAACGATGGTTTCCATATTACCCTCAGCATAAACTGCGTGCGTAGCCAAAGGATTAATAGGACAAGCCCTATCTCCAGTCATAGTCAACACAAATTCTCTTGCCTCTATTCTTCTTAACTATGGGAATGAAATAAGATATATGATGGAGATCGTCCCATAGTCTGTTCGGACTAGTCAATGCCTCTAAAATTTCCTCGTTAGAGGGAAAGACCAAGTCTAAAGAATTAGTAGTAGAAGGGGAATCTTGAGCCCAAATAGGCTCGAGAACTAGATCTAACTCTGGTGTAGGAGTCAGATCGAGGTTAGACGAAGCTTGTTGGGAAATAGAGTATGCAACTTCTACCACGGACAAGGGCATGGACATGCTAGGATTCCTTGCCCCTTCCATCTAAGCTGATGGGGAAGGAATATTCCACGGATCGGTAAAGTAAGTCATATGGAATGACGACACTTGAAAAATATCAACCCTAGGCTAGTCGGGGACAACCAATATCATCTTGAGATCTCCAAATGGAGGTGGGCAATCAAATCTAACCATAACAAGTGGGCACAAACCAACCGCCACATTGATGATGTCGGGTTATGGGTTATTGATCATCGGGACCATGGATGCCCTCGATGAAGGGTTAGGCTTGGAGAAGGACAATTGATCAATGGTCAAGATTTATCCCTCGTGTGGAAACAACAAGACCCGAAAAACTGTGGAAACCACTGCATGCATGGAATATGTCCAACTCATTCCTAACAATAGGTTGTAGTTGAGAGGTGCATCAACCACTTCAAATTCTACGCACACGGTCTTCCCTCCCAACTGCACGAGGAAAGAAGGGATGATTCCATGTGGTTTGAAATAATGATCTTCAAAATTAGTAAGGTGAATAGGTGGTGGAGACAAAATGGGTTCGCCGATGGCCTTCCAACACGGCAATGACATCACGCATGTTGAGGCGTCCTCATCAACCACCGTGCGAAATATGTTCTGAGTAAAATATTTTGTGGGGTGAGCCACTACTATTTGAAATGCAACATGGTATGGGAGATGAGGCTTCAATTCAGTCATATCAAACATGATCGTTCCTAGATTATGGGTCTCAGTGGATCCTAAGGAAGCTAGCAGAGCCTTTCTCTGTGAAGGGAAGCTCCGGAGGACCTCCAAAGCTGACATCGCGTAAGGGGTTTGTGACAAATCCTCCACCACAGAGTAGTTTTCAGTGGCCCTTGTGTTCGGATTGTGCAAAGATTTATTGAACGCCCATTTCTAGATGCATGTCATTTTTTTCCCCATTTTCCTCTCAATCTGGAGAGAAACTGACGGTTTTTCAACTTCTTTACCCTTTTCAGCAGTGCTTGGCATTCAATAATCATGTTCCCTAGTATCTATGTAAGCATCACCCTTCAACATATAAATGTTCATGGTCGAGGGGTTACTAGAAGATGGAAGGGGTCCCTGACTGCCCCCATCCACGCTTGAAGAGGGTTGAGTCAAATGTTTCCCATGTGGAAATGGGTTCGTTAACACAACAGATTGTTGCTATGCTAATAACTTTTGGGCCTCTGCAAGATGGGGGCACAGGTGAGTCAGGTGGTCTTCCATGCAAAGGCTACATGGATACTTCAACTTTCTTTTCTCTATGTTTCCCTCACCAACATTGTTGGTGTGTTTATTATCCCCCTTACCCTTCTTGTTTCGCTATTTTTTCTTTCCGTCGGGATGTTGGTTGGCCTTCGGGTTTGTCAACTGCACACTGTGTAAATCCGACGTCTGGGTAGGGGGAGAAATCGAACTAGAGGTCTTGTTGGTCAATGTCTATTGTATATACAACTGTTTCAAT
The DNA here is from genome assembly GCA_000966675.3 of Picea glauca. Taxonomy (NCBI): domain Eukaryota; kingdom Viridiplantae; phylum Streptophyta; class Pinopsida; order Pinales; family Pinaceae; genus Picea; species Picea glauca. Next base: position 1,531,306 of record JZKD02S1705265.1, read on the forward strand.
AGATTCGACAGTTGATCAATGGGCTTCGATTGTGATGAACCAACTATGCCATCGACATGTGGTCCAGACTTGTGTCTGGTTTTGTCAAGGATAGACAGTGGCACATCTGGAAAAGCCTCGTAAAGTAAACCATACTGAGAGTATATCAGTTCAAGCTATTGAGCTCTCATTATCACCTCTTCCTCGAAAAACACCCTCGACATTGCAACGTCCTTGGATAACTGGAGTACCAAAGACTTAAGGAACCACTCCAGCAGGAATGTTGGTGGAACCGATACTTTTATCAAACTCTTTCGACGCCGCCACTCTCAGATGTGATCCGAGATATGATCAACCTTTGTCTGCTTGAATTTGTCCAGAAATTCAGTGCCATCATCATATCTCACAGGTAGTTGGAAATGTGAGAAAAACCATTTCCAATTCGCTAAAGCAAGAGTATCTTGAGTGCTCGAGCTTGATGTACCATTTTGTGGAAATCCTGATAAGAGTGCATTGAAATAAACACAACTGAACAAAGTCATCTCTCAGAGAGTTCGATAAGAACCATAGGTGAAACGTGGTTACATGATCGCCTAGATCTTTGTTAGGATTACCTTCGAACTTTGGAATGTATGAGGGAAAATTTGTCGGCATGGGAGGCCAACGTGGATCGTGACAGATTGGGTCGTTTAACAATATTGACAAGTCTAGAAAATGCAAAGTCACCAGAAATGGTAGTTTGGGTTGTTGACTATGTACAAGAGGAAAGGAGCATGGAACTTGGATGGCACCAGGTTGCCAGGAAAAGTTAAGATGTTGATCAGGGTTCTGGTAAAAACCATGGCCTTTGATAGCATTCGGATACTGCGCTTGTTGAGACGTCATTGGCTAAATCTCGTAGTTGGACATTGAGGAATGGGAAAGGATTTCTCTCGATGTTGCATTTCAAAGGTTTTGGAAAGGGTTTCCCCCTGCCGATCTAACGGGCATAGGTACTGAGCCTTGCCCGGGGTTCCATTGACCATGGAAGGGGTTGCCCCCAGTTGACATCCATGATGAGGGAACTAATCCCTACCATAGATTCCATAATCCTTGTGAGGAGGAGACTCATGTGTTTTCCCCCTGTGTAGGAATAGTACCCTACACAAGATTTTGTGGTCCAAAACCACGGTTTCCCCCGACCAAGATAGTAGCCGACGAGAATGCGTTGTTTCCAAATGCACTGAACAAAGAGAATGACATTGAAACCACCGACGTGGTGTAGGAAGAAGGTCCTTTACTACCTTCTCTGAATGATATGTAGTTCATCTTTGGCTAGATGGGTTGTTGAGAAGCACTGTCGAGCGACAGAGACGAAGGAGGTATGTGACCTTCACCGTAAGGGAAAGCATTATAGGGGGTTGAGGTGCCCCCCATGGACTCTTGTAGAGGAGAGTTTTAGCTACCTTCCCCTAGACCTATGGTTTGTAGGGTGGAGTAGGTGAGGAACGAGTTCGTATCAAAGCATACCGTATGAAAATGGAGGACCCATCGCACTCCGTGTGAATGATGCAGCGATCGCCTCCATAGACAGAATCAGACTGCTACCTAAAGTAGAGGTGGTCAAGACCATAGTGGTCCAAATCGACGAAGGTGAGTTAGGAGGTAGAATTCCCCTGGTAGTGGCATTCATAGAGGGAGTTTGAGGAATCCCTGACGAAGTAGAAACATTTGCTTACATCATTGCTTGCAGGACTATATGACACTCGTGATGTGTCACCCTTGGGGGGGAAAGTTGTATCAAAAGTGGCACCGACAAGTCAGTGATCGAAGGTTTATATGGACCGAGAGCTTCCTCTCTAAGGTTAGAAATAGTTAGTTCCTCTAGACACGAGTGTTCTCCTCTAAGAGTTGGCTCGAGAATAGTTTCCAGTGGCCTGGTCGCCTCAAATGACCCTTGTTGGTCAAGTCTTTGCCGTAACGATGGCGGTGGTGGCTCCAAATTAAATGGAGGCGGGCCCAAAAGCCTTCGTGACCAGTGAGGCTCTTGATATTCCACTGTGTGAGAATATCAACGAAACAGTAAGGATTTTTCTAATGTTGAAGACCAATCACACACTAGAAAATTTCCTATGAGATAAAGCAAGAAAACCACTAACTAATTGGAAGAACAGTTACACCAGCCAACACTAGAGAAACTTACCGGTGCAAGTGAAAATTGAACATGGAAGCACCCTCCAGGTATACTCTGCAAAATGCGGCCCGAAATCTTCCATAGGTACCGCGGTATACCCCTACAATCACCAGTGTAAGTCCCTAAAATAAAGGCAACTAGGTTGCCAGCTCATGAATAGTCACCAGGAAAGTACAGTCGATAGTCGGGTGGACCGCAATGAGCAGGGTAACTAAGCCCGAAACCTATCGAGGGTATCAAAACAAAGTGGTCCAGAAGACAACTGAAGACCTCGAACATATTCGATATCCAAGAATATCCGTGGAAAATGTGACCAACAATATCCCACGACAAGTCCTCAATATGCGTTCCCCACTACGCTTGGTCCAAATTTGGAGGGGTTATCTGCTACCTTTCTGCACGCAACCTCATGTTTATCCCCTGTGTTAGAGGGGGGTCCCAGATAACTTTCACTTTTACTGGACTTTTTACACTCTCTAAATCTTACTCAAATGTTTGTTTGTAAGCCTTGAAGAGTTTCCTCTCCAACCTAATTCAAGGCTCTAGCCTAGACTAGTTGATGGACCCTACAAACATAAAGTCTAGTTGATTTTAGATTAGCGCTAATTTTAGATGGATTTTTTTGAGTCAAGGAAATGACAATGAAACTAGTGGTGTTTTTTGAGAGACGAAGAAGGAGAAGCAAATGAAACTGAAAGAAAAATTACTTCTTTTTCTTTTTGACAAATAAATATTTGTAACTAACTCTTTAACCAACTTTTCATAACTACTTTTTCTAAGATCTTTTAAAAGAAAACCTAAAATGAGATTTTGCTTGACTATGAGCTACTTATGTTCTAAGCGATCAGTAAAGAAATTAAAGAAGAAAACTCTTTCTCCTAACAAGCAAAATAATCAACCCAACTGCTTAACCAAACAAAGAAATGAAAACTTTTTCTATTTTTTTTTTGTTTATGCTTCAAATAAGAAACTTGAAAATAAATTATTTTTCTTTTTCTTTAAATAAAGCAAAAGAGGAAAATGTGAAGACAAGACAAGACCAAAAACTGACTTCTGGCCCACTTAGGATCGCAGGGAGTCACTAACGATACCAAATAGGGTGATCAAAAAAGACTCACAGACTCGTCTAAAACCCTTTCAAAGAAAACACAAGAAATATTTTAAAAGAATAAGCAAACTGAATTCAAACCTAGGCTAAAGAGTGTAACTACAGAGACGAGTACTAAATCAAGAAACCCCTGAGAAGTCAGACTTTAATCAGGGAAGAGGTTGACTGCCCTTTCTTAAAGAAAACATTTCTTGACACAGGCACGCTACTGGTGCTTAAGCAACATATGTATGTACACAGGTTGTCTAAAGGCAGGGCACGTATGTATGCCTACAGACCCACTACAGGCCACGTACACCTTTATAAATTCTCTAAAAATAAAACTAACAGGTAGACTGACAAGGAAGGGAGTACTGGTATGGTGGACCAGAATCCCTTAAAGACTCAACAACTTACAAAAACTCAAAAAAGGTAATCAAACCAGTTAAAACACCCATAAAACCACCTAAAACCCTAGAGGTTTCCCCAGTACGGTCGTCATTTATGCTATAGCGTGAAACCCCCCTATGGAATACACTAGGGTTCAACATGTAGGCAGATCTAACTATCTAAAAGTCTCCTAATTTTTATAACTACCACGAATATACCCCACATTCATGCATGAAATACAAAGTGAAAAGATCTGGTAACTCTAGGTTTAACTCCACGTCTAGTGTCGATCCTTTCGCGTTCGATTGCTCCACTGACTACAAGCCTCCTCCCAAGGTTGGCCTACATTCACAAACATATAAACAAGGAACTACAAATATCCATATCATATATGAATCATGGGTTAGATGTCAGTATAAATCATAATTCAAACATAGATATTTGACACATCATATTTCGGGACAGAAAAAATATTCCTTTTATTGATATCACAATGTTTACTTACAATGAGATCGGAAACTACTTTGCGAACCTGGTCCAAGCTCCTGTTCACCAAGATACAACTATGCTTCCATGTATCTTTCTCCTCTCAAACTTCTTCTAGGGAAATGGCATAGACTTATGATAGAGGAAAAAGGCAAGAATGGGAAATTTTGATGCAAATCTCACAAGGTAGCTACAAATTCTTGGGGCAAGGAGGGGATGTGAAAGGGGAAAAATTTCACTATTCTTATGCTTATGTATGGAATGAGACCCTAACAACTCCTTTATATGACAAAAGTATGGTTATTCGGTTGGGTGATGGGCTATAGGTGGTGGGACAGTTGGAAATATACCCAATAGCCCATAATCTCAATGAATTCCTAGCAACCTTTTAATTTTTGAAAGTTTTGTGGGTATATGTGGGCTGTAATGGTGCAGCTAGCATATGTACATGAGTTGTAGTGGTGAAGAAGGCATGTGTACGTAGGAAGTAGTGGTGCAGGGCACGTACATCTTCAAAAATAGGGTTTTTAAGAAGAGTTTATCAGTGATGGCTTGGCAAAACTAGCAAGTAAGAGGGCCAAATGCCAGGTATGCATGTATGGTAAAATTTAGGGTTATAACATGTATACAATGAGGTTTGGGAAGGAGACATCCCTACCGATGGGGAGGGGCCGATTCTAGATTTGATAAGTAATCATTTTTAATTTCCCTTCCAATCTTCTTTTTCCTTTTACACTCAAAATTTGTGGTTGACTACGATGATCCATAGTCCAATATCTAGTGGGAGAGGTTGATTGTTAACTACTTCTAGTGCTACTAAATTATCTTGTGTTCTCTTCATTGGCTTCTCCACGTATATGTGAATTTATAATACTTCTTCAGAGGGGACATCTTAGGATATGAGAATCTCAAGGAAATAATTATTGGATCAATGGATTTTGTGGATTGGATGGTTTCCTTTCCAACTTGTTTTTATTGAGACTCAAAGCATCCTAAGTTCCTGCTATTCCTCTAGATCAACTAGGGCTTCGAATCAATTCTAGTTATTAGTACATGCTTCAAACCAATTTAAATTATTATTACCCTTGGAAACATTCAAATTTTGAGATTGAATTCTCTTCCTTTTCTTGATTATCACATGATTTAATTAGTTTGAATAAATCTATGGGAAGGAGAGATTATCAAACTACATTGTTTGAGATTTCAGGTAGTCCCTTGCAGAGTATCCATATCCATGGCACATATTACATGGGAAGGGAACATTTTTGTAGTCCAAATCTTGATGAAATATTATTTTCCAAGCTAGAGTAGAATGGCCTCTAATATGCAAAATGCAAAATGCTACAAGCAATAATGTAACAACAGGAAAATGAAGTGAATTAGTTTTGTTGCAATGGCATGCATGAGATGTAGATGTGCCAAGGAATGGCATCATATTAACAAGAAGGTTTTTGTTCACAACATGACTTTTCTTAGATGAATTGGAACTTAGTCAACCCAACAATAGTTTAAGGCATGCTTTGCGGAGTGCATGGTTTAAGGAAGTTGGGAACTACATGTTTTATGATTTTTGAGTGTCACTTGAAGTGAATTGGGCACTTAGAGTTTCATGCTTCATGGAAAATCCATTGAGGACATGTTCTAATGAGGTCAAGTTCCCATGAAATATGGCACACTTGCATGGTTTTGGGGCATCCCTTCCAAGACCATGGAATATTTTGAGGAGGTGGATGAAACTACCTAATTGATGATGGATGAGTGTAGGATTACGGGTCCAGTTAAAATTGTACGGTGAGGCAAGTCACCCCATATTGGGGGAAAGAGTTATGACATCACTCCTATATAATCCAACATTCAATATGGCCCTCCCTTCTCAAAGTTGAATCAACAAGGGTTACACTATACATCTGTTAAATCTTATGGTGAACCAATGTTCTCATCTTTAGTTTGAATATGTTTGGTCTAAGATAAATATTTTCTACAATGTTGTACCATCGAATCTAAAGTATGGATGTGGAATTTGGTCTACTAGACTTCAAAAAATAGAATGATCCCAATATGAAAGAGATATTTTTCCATGTACTCTAAAGACATTAAATGTAAGAGATTAATGCTTCATTCAATTAATTTTCCAAAGTCCAAGGTTTACCTTTTTTTATAGATCCTTTCACATTATTATTTTCCTATAGTGGTGTCATTACTTAACCAATTTTAGTCTTAACAAGTACAGTCACACATTTCTTGTGCTTTAGTTTTGCATGCATATGGGCAAATAGGGCTACCAATGCTCTTGCTATAGAGAATTTATGGCTCTTTTACATTGATGTCCACTTTTCTTTGTGATGTGATGGTAAGAAGCAATTGAGAGACTCCATATAGGGTTGTGAGATGACACCACAATTTTATTAGTTTTCAAAGAAGAAAAAGCCATGACCAAGTCTGAAGAGCAATATTCATATTGGATTTGAATCAGATAACAATATGCAATCTACAGTAGTTGGTAATAGCTCAAGCTTTGGAAACCAAATTCCAGGAGGAATTTCTTTAAGAAAGAATTATCCTCTGATAATTATTTTGACTTGAGACGATTAATTAGTATGAAAAGTTTTCCATGAAGTAAAACATATTCTCTATATAAATCTTTGAAATACAAAGAATACTGAAGTTTTTGTCGTTCTTCTGACAAACTCATAATATTGTAAAAATTTAAGTATGAATAATGTCTAGAATTTATGCCAAGCAATAACACTGTTGGGTTATGACATATTTGGCATCAAATTGTAGCATTAATTTTGAAATACTGTAATATTTATTCAACTTTGACATGCACCAATATAACTTGGAAAACCATAATGGTACACAATGGACAATGACCCATCCTTCAAGATAGTCAATGATAGCTCATTTTGGGAGGTCATTGACCCTTTTCGAGCATCAAATGGTCAGCAAGAATCCAAAGGAGAGTCTAAGAATCATTCATGAATGAGGGTGAATAATGGTTTCCCCCCAAGTTTATTCTATATAAGACAAGTGTACCGACCTTCCCAAGAAGCATGAGGAAACATCCAAAAGAACACCCAATTAAAAGATGAGTGGGAAATATTTTTAAGGAATCATGGGAAAGGAAGTTTTTACTTCAAAGGACAAGTGTCAAACCATATAACCGATGCACCCCCTTTCCTCTTTCGCTCTTACGGTATCATGGTCCCCTTGTTACTTCTCAAGCAATCTTTTATGTGGATAATATATTACAATTTTCATATCATAAGGACACCATGGAAATCATAAAAATCACACCATAATCCTTTCCCACAATGGAAATCCATCTAAAATTCAATGGTCATACCACTAGGAACATTTACAACTCATTGACCTCATTTAAGAAAGACCCAAATAATACAACGTCTCAACTGCGATGCCTATTTTACAAATGTGGCAAGAGAGACGACTATGTTACAAATGTGGCAATAGAGACAACAATGTGGCAATAGAGATGACAACGTGGTAAGAGAGATGTCAACATGGAAATAGCGACGTTATTGGGCAATATGGAAAAAAAATAAATTAATTTCCTCTCTTTTTCGACTGTATGGCCATTTTTTGTCCATAACGTTGCAAATAGAACGTTGAAATTTTGTCAATATAAACTAGTGCCTGGACCATGAACTAGACCCCCTAGCTCCATTTAATCCTAGGCATAAACTATACTCGACCCTTAACCCCCTCCAAACTTGAGACCTAAGTGCACTATTCATATACCTCTTGTTAAAGGCCCCACAACCCTTTCACCCACATCTTGGTGCTCTAACCATTGATCCATTCTTTAAAACACTTTCAATCCTAATCCCTTAGTTTGAGCGATCATCCTTTCCCAATAGGAATGTGTGCGCATTCCTAGAATGTGAATGCATTCTTACTGGGGATTTTTATACACCAATCACACTCCTAAACCTCTTGTATCTCAAAGGGAAGGCATGGCATGGCATGGTATGGAAAGGAAAGGCATGGCAAGGCATGGCATGGCAATGAAAGGTGTCGTAAGGCAAGACATGTCATGGAATTACATGGCATGGCAAGGCATGTCATGGAAAGGAATGGCATGGCAAGATATGGCAAGGAAAAATCACTTCATTGGATGGAAAAGGAAATTTATGATATAAAGTTAAGTCATATGTCCCTAGAAAAAATGTTTTTTATTTCTTGGGATGAGAAATGTTCCCTTTTTTGTGATTCTTGTTTCATTGAAATTCACATTTTGATTTGAATTTTTCCTTTCATAATGTTATGGAAAGATATACATTTATTGTTGTATAGGTTAAAATAGGAAGCTACATGGAAAAACATGCAAGGAGGGATTAATCTATTTTAGATCATAGTTATGTTCCAGGGATTTGTAAATGTAATAACCTATATTTTGGTCCTATAAGACTAGAAAAATGATTTTTACTTATCTTAGTGATTCATTTATTAGTATTTGTTGGGTTTAGATAGAATCATATAGACATTTGATACTTATACATATGGATCTATTTATGTATTGTGTGATATTATATTTATTGTTATGTGTTTATGATGATGATATTTTGTGATTTGTTTAAACATGCAAATTAAAATGTGGAATTTTGGTATGTGGATACTAGTTCAAAATTATTTTTTGAATGTATAATAGATGCAAGACATCATGTAAATAAACACACATTTCTTAATTGAACATTAATACATATAAATATTCTCATATGAAATTTGTAGTGTATATGCATGGATATGAGCTATATGATATCCAAATGGCTAGAGTGTTGAGGTGACCAAGGCATGGCATGGCATGGAAAGGCAAGGCATGGCATGGAAATTCAAGGTAAGGAAAGGAATGGAAAGGAAAGCCATGACATGGAAAGGCATGACAAGTGTAACATACCCGGCCACCCAGGTTGGTTCATGCCACTGAAAATATTTCATGTTCTAATACCATATTATAACATACCCAACCACACAGGTTGGTTCATGCCACCGAAAAACTTCCATGCTCTGATACCATATTGTAACATCCCCATTATCCAATTGGGCTATGCCACATAAAACTTTCTGAGCTATATACAGTTAAAACATATACACACAGAAAATCTTGTGGATA
>JZKD02S1705265.1:1540602-1558935 GCA_000966675.3 Picea glauca
TATAAACTTAAATAGATAAATACAATCTGTAAATACACAGATTCATACAGAATAATCATAAAAATACCCATGCAAAACACACAGGGATAACCCATAAAAATAAATGCATACATAATAATGAAGCATGTAATTTAAGACAAAATGGACACTTATCTTGATAAAAATATCACCAACTTCGTGCAAATCTTCCACGAACCTCCCAAAATTAGACCACGTTGCTCATCACTCTCAATAGTGGGTCACCCCTGAGCTGGGAGTAAACTCCACCTAGGTAAATGGATTCCTAACCAGAATAATGTATCTTAGACAACATGAAAGACTCTGTCACAAGTGCCTACTCAAACTAACAACCTACATCCCCTCATTCCCCACATGCATGTTCCACCCCAAGAAGTGTTCCCCTTCTCTGCTCAACAGTCCCTCAGTTTCCCCACTTCCCTTCCAGGGCTTTAGCAATAGGCTAGATAGGAATTCTCAGATCCCTATAGATGTAGTTTAACACATTCAGGAAATCAATTCCCAACAATTATCTCAACTAGAGATAAATTTCTCATGATCTTGAAAACTCGCCTCTTCAACCTCCCACGGGCTTGAAAACCCACTTCTTCAGTCTCCCACGGGCTTGACAACCCACTTTTTTAGTCCAACTCCTAAGCTTACCAAGTATAGGTACAGGTACAGGTACAAGTATAGATACAAGTATAGTTACAGGTACAGGTACAAGTATAGATACAGGTACAGGTACAGGTATGGATATAGCTACATGAAGGTACGGAGGATAGCTCAATGAGTTAGTGAATGATGATGGATTGAATGAATGAATGGAAAAATGAACTAAGTCCAAGCTATATGTATGCATGTTCCCAACTTGGCACTTGTCATGCTGAGATCTACTTTGGTCCACTTGTCACCATCCTTAGAACTTAGGATAAAATAATTATCCATACTTTATTCTTTAAGGAATATTAGTATAATATTCCTTTTTGGCTTCAGATCCCTAGCTTATCCCCTTATCCACAAGGTAAACAAGATCAATTGTATCAACGGGGGCTGGCTCAAATGCGGGGTAAACTTACTTGGCATCTGTTGATGAGGAAGAAACCCACGCCTTAACTTTTATCCCCCCCTTTCCCTAACAAGTGGAGTTTAGTCCCCAACACTCTTTTATCGTAGTCGGTCTACACGCAACGATGTATTATCTTAATATAATACATATACAAAAATAGGCTCATTGGCCTTCAACATCTAGGCTCTCTGGATTAATTCCACACATAATCCTTATATCTTATAATAACTAGATCACCAACCTATAAAACACAACATATACACAAAAGGCTCTTTGGCCTCAAAACCGCGCACTTAAGTTTGTTGCGTGTGGTATCCTCAAAGGTGCAGACTTCATCATTTTAGTGTGTAGTACATGTGCGCACTATACCATGGGAGGTGCATACAAAATGATATTAACAACTCACCATCTTATTAGCATGTTTACATTTACATTTACAATTTTGGATTCATCCTAGGGGTATTACAATCCCCTCCCCTTATTTATGCAATTTCCTCAGTGCATTATATACCATGTACCATTCAAAATATTTTTTAAAATCTCCAAGATTTATCCATTGTAATATTGATATCCATCTGGTGCTCTACTTTCTAGTACCAATTCTGGTATTCATACTATGGCTGGAAATCAATTTCTCTATTCCATAGAGTTTCTTCTGGGAATAATTCAGCTCATTGTTCCATTTGACACACCCTCCTTATGGAAGCTACCATGCCATAAGCATCCTTGGTTTTCCTCCTCCTTGTTGCACTCGCCCTTCCAACCTCAGGCATCCCTTCACTACTACGCAGTTCTTCAACTATCCATCTTGCCAAGGCTTTCACACAAGGAGGGCACTAACCCATTACCAGAACCCCACCAAGGTTCTACAATTATAGGGCTTTAGTGTCCTCAATAGTAGTTGTTATTTCCCAACATTCCATCTTTAATCAAGATTATCTCATTTGCATCACACACATGCAGTTATCATGAGAGAACATTATAAAAATTCCATTTTAGAAATCAAATTAATTTCATAAGGAATTCGACTTTTCCCAAAATATGAAATTCTATTTCATAATTTTTTCTTATTGTTGTTGCAATAATAGAATGTAGTCTTCCATCTAGATTTCAGTAAGCACCATGTTGAATACCATTTTTCCTGCAATGATTCTATCTTAAATACAACCAACATATTGTCAATATTTCATGTACATCATATTTTAATCGCAATATGCACAAAAACCTTATGCAATGATCTTAGAATTGCCTACACCTAGAAATCCAATCACAATTACCAAACAATTTATTAGATAGAATGACTCATCATTCTATGCCTATGCTTGTTCACAAATAATAGTAGTAAGTTCATTATTTCAATTTTCTGAACAATTTTTTTTGTGTAGTCACTATTATTGTGACTACCTGACTTGCAACTTTCCTATTGCAATGTCTAACAGTTCCTGAAATGTTCTCAACTCCATGAGTTAGAAACATTTCATCCATTAGTATAATTATTTCCATTCAAAAACATATATACATACACTCACAAAATGCATTCAACAAAGGCATTTAAGTATACAATTATATCATGTATGAGTGTAACTCTGCCACTTACTAGGCATGAGTGCAACTCTCAATGCCTATTTATTCCATGCAACTTTGATCCATATTTTATGAGAAGAACGAAATGACTACACATTATTAACATGTGCTTAACACAAAATAACAAAGATATAGTAAAACTGGATTTCTATTCAATAAGGAAATAAGCTGAAACTGTAAAATGCAGCGAAAACAAGCTTGCTGGAATGGTGGCGGCTTATCTCTGAGAAGAGATGTGACAGTTGCGCTCATTGGCAAGAAGATGATTGCAATGAGGCTTCGAAGACCTTTTTACAATAAACAGGAATGCCAAAAACCATAGACATCCAAAATAGTCAGGGTTGATATCTGTTGATTTCATATGTTCTACTACTTCTAAGGTGTCCAATAATGGTGGGAAATATGGGTGAAGGAATCCACGTTGAACATTGGGTGCAGGCCAAGGAAAGGAGGAATGTTGATCTCAAAATCATTATCCCCCATGGCCTTGGTGATGGTGTACGACCCATAACGGAGTGGGAAAAACTTATGATGGGTTCCTATAAGGTATTCTTTCTGCAAGTGAAACCAAACTTTGTCGCCCACCTGAAACTTATGTGGCACCCGATGTTGATCATGGCGCATCTTGTACTTGTCATTGGACTTTTGTAGGATATCCTGAACTTATTGGCAGATGTGTTGGATCTACTCAATGAACCGAGTGGATTTTTCATCTTTAGTTGGAGTAGGAGATGAGTCAGTTGAGGTGACCACAAGGGGAAGTGCAACATCTATGGGACCCAATGGTTGGAATCCCAACCCCACCTGAAAGAGGATATGGTCAGTTGAGCTATGTAAGGCTCAATTGTAGCTATGCTGGACATAGGGAAGGCTCTCATCCCATGTGCGAGGGTGCTTTGAATTATACATGCGAAGGATATGCACAATCATTCGATTTACGACCTCAGTTTTTCCATCTGTCTGGGGGTGGAAGGTCATGGATTTGATGAGCTTGGTGTCCAGCATTGACCATAGGCTCGACTAGAATTTGCTGAGAAATCGACTGTCCTGATATGAGACAATGGTTTGTGGGATTCGAAAATGTACCCAGACTCATAATTCAAATAAGATCTTGGAAGTGGCCTCTGTTGTGATGTCCTTCTTGCAGGTAACTAGAATCGCCATATTATAAAAGTGATCAACAACCACAAAAAAAAAATCATTTCCCCTCTTTGTGGACGAGAGGCCCGACATGTAGTCCATTGAGATGGATTCCCATGGCCTATCAGGAGTAGGAAGAGGGGTGTACAGGCCCTGTTTCTTAGTGGTCGGTTTGGCAATAGAAAAGGTAGTGCAGGACCTGATATATTTTTTGACCTCATGTAGAAGTTTTGGCCAGTAGAAATGTTTTTGTAGCATCACCATTGTCTTTTCGACGTCGAAGTGTCCTGCCACCCAAATGTAGTGGGATTCCCAGATCAACTTCACTCGCTCACTTGGTGGAACAAAGATATGGTCGAGAGGACAAAACAACGCATCCTAAAGATCGAAATTATCCACAACTACATTTTCACCCAACATTTGGTAGGTGGTGCCGAAGTCTTGGTATGTCTCATAGAGTTGGGGCCATCCAAAGGTATCATGGACATAAGATTCTAGCACCGTGGTGAGTTCCATGAATGGGGGTCTGATGAGGCAATCAACGATACAATTGGTGCTTCATGTTTTATACTTGATGTTGAGGTGCAATTGTTGCAAGTATGTGGACCACTTTTGATGGCGATCATTCTGCAATTTTCCTTGTGTCTACATGAACTACAGTGGATTATGATCAGTGTGGATGACTGTCTCCTTCCCAAGAATGTAATGTCTCCACCTGCAACAGGCTTGCACAATGGAGTACATTTATTTGTTGTAAGTAGGGTACTTATGGACAACATATGATAGTGCCTCACTATGATAGGCCACAGGGTGGTCGTGATGAGTGAGAATGGTGCCCATTGCATAGTCTGAAGCATTTGTCTCGATATCAAAGGGTTTTTGAAGGTCTAGTAGTGAAAGTACTGGGGTTGATCACAAGCGTTGTTTCAAATCATCGAACACTTGTTTTTGGGACCGACCCCACGCAAATTTCTCCTTACCACCACCCATGTTTATTTGGATGAGGGCCCATGCAATATGGGAGAATCCCAACATGAACTTGCGGTAGAAATTGGCAAGGCCCAAGAAGCTCCTAAGCTCAGTGAGTGTGGTTGGGGCTGGCCAGTCACGAATGACTTGGATCTTGGTTGTATCCACATGTACGCCATGCTGATCAATGATGTAGCCTAGGTAATGGACCCTTTCCATATCGAAGGATCATTTTTCCATGTTGGCGTATAGCTTGTGTTTCTGCAGGGTGTGCAGAACCTATTGAATATGATACAAGTGTTCGGTCCAAGTCTTGTTGTAAATGAGAATGTCATCCAGATACACCACTACAAAAGTATTGGTGAATGGTCACAGGATATCGTCCATCATCCTCATGAAATTGGTTGGAGCATTTTTCAAACTAAAGGGCATGACCAACCATTCAAAAAGGTCTTCCTTTGACTTGAAGGTGGTCTTCCATACATCTGTTTGTTCTATCGGGACCTAGTGGTAGCCAGACTTCATATCAATATTACTAAAGTATTTGGCCCCCATGAGTTGATCAAGGAGGTTGTCGATTTGGGGAATCGGGTACTGATTTCTGACAGTGATTTTATTCAAAGCCCGGTAATCAATGTAGAGTCGCCAGGTTCCATATTTCTTCTGTACCAACATGATTGGGCTCCCGCAAGGTGATGAGTTGGGATAGATGTGCCCCTTGTGGAGCAGTTCTTGGATCTATCGCTTGAACTCCTCATTCTATAACAGAGAGCGGTGATAGATTGGCCCATTGGGAAATGGTGTGTCGGGGGTCAGATCGATTGGGTCCTTGACCTAGCAATGCAGAGGTACCTCGGTAGGTGAGGAGAAGATATCTGAGTATTCTTCCACGACCTTATCTACTTGCTTCTACTATGTGGAGAGGTCGACTGTAGAGACCCTGGATGTGGTTACGATATTTCTCTTATTCTAAGAGCGAATCTTGAAGAAGACAAACTTCCCCGTATGAGAGATGACCTTCCTGCATTTCTTAGCAGAGATCAAGAAAATAACACTAGGTGGGATTGCCTCGGGTATCCTATACAATTTCATGTTCAAAGTAATAATAACACTATGAGGCCTAGACTCATATACAACATGAATTTTCCATAAATAAGGTTGGCCCAAAAGAACATTAAAAACTTCGAGAGGAGCAACATCACACAATACCTCATATTTGAAGGGCTTGATGTCATACGACAGTCGACACTGTTGGCTGACATAGAGATCGATTCCTCTGCGGAGCCATCCAATGGTGTAGGGTTGTGGGTGCGGGGTTTTCAGCAGAGCCAGCCGCTTGACAACCTCTGCTGAGATGAGGTTCTTTTGGCTACTGCTATCAACGATGAAGTACAGTGGGGTTACATTTACCCACATCTTTGAATGGAAGAGGTGTTCTCCTTCTTCTGGTTCGTTTGATTCACTAGGCTAGAGATTGGTGGTAGAAATATTGGCATTGGGTTCTGCCTCAATGATCTATCCTCCCCTTTCTAGTTCTGGCACAGATTCAAAACCCACATATGATTCAGAGGCTTTCACTTTAGCCACCAGCGACTAATTTGAGCAACAGTCAACAGTGTTATGCCAAGGCCTCTTATGGAAGTCGCACCACTTCTTGGAATCTTTCTTTGTCTTTCCGGTGTCCTTCTTTGCTTGCGGCTTGGATTGGTTGTTCTAATACTTTCCATATTTCCTTTGTCCTTTGCTCTGTGGGTTGGGACTACCCTTTCCTGGATTTTGTTGTGATGGGTTCCCAGGCCCAAATCGTCGCGTCTTTTGTTTGAGCTTCTGCTTGATTTTGACAGCATATCGGTAGGCATCGCCCAAGGATGAGATGTCCAGAAATTCCATTTTGGTCTAGATGTATCTATGCAAATCACTATGATACTTGAGCACCAAATGCCACTCTGAGTATTTGATACCCATCTTGATGCGTAGGTATAGAAGATATTTGTGAAATCTGGCACTCCTTGGTCTCTTTCTTGCTACAATGTGGTCCATTTGGTATACAAGTCGTCACAACTTCCGACAGGGTAGTATTGTTCTTTAATAGCATCCCTAAAGGAATCCCAGGTGGTCGTGACTATAAATAACGAGGGTTCCTCTGTTTCCTTTTTCTCACAGAAATTTTCCCACCAATCTTTGACATGGGGAACGAATTTGAGGAGCATAAAAAGTAATATTTTCTCTATTCAAAAAGTTATGGACAAAAAATACCCTTCTAGTAGATTCAACCACTTGTCTATAGCATCTGTGTCTATATGACCTTCAAATATAGGAATATTGAAGTTTATTTGTACCTTCAAGGGGGCGGCACCTCCGCTCGAAGAAGATGTGTCGCCAGTTGTTAGTTGTCGAAGGATTTGCGCGAAACTATCCATCATCTCGTTCCTTTGTTGCGTGAGTGCTTCCTCAATCAACAGTTTGAAAGGGTCTCTTGTCCCGTCATATTTAGTTTCTCCTTCCATGACAGATTGCTTGGGCATGCGATATCTTTTTTCCTCAAGAGAAACAAGATCGAGACACAATTCTTTGTAGTCCGACCTCGTTGGGGACATGCATTAAGACGACAAGAAGAAGACTGCTCTGATACCACTGATCTAGAGTTTATGAGAAGAACGAAATGACTACATATTATTAACATGTTCTTAACACAAAATAACATAGATACAGTAAAATTGGTTTTCTATTCATTAAGGAAATAAGCTAAAACTGTAAAATGCAGTGGAAACAAGCTTTCTGGAATGGTGGCGACTTATCTCTGAGAAGAGATGTGACGGCTGCACTCATTCGCAAGAAGATGGTTACAATGAGGCTCTGAAGGATTTTTTAAAATAAATAGGAATGTCAAAAACCCTAGACATCCAAAAACCTAACCCTAGGACATGAAGCGCCAAAAGTCATGTGGGCCCCGTTTGGGTAAGTTAGTACATCAACTTCTCGGGGTCGTAACTTTTTCATACGATCTTCGTTTTAGGTGTATGATAGCCCGTTGGAAAGGTATCGTTGAGGAGGTTCATTTTGGGGAAATATGGAAGGAACTTCCATATTGCAAACTTTTTTTTCCAAAAAAACATCGTTTAGGGCCTCAAAACAACTCCAGAAGTGAAAAACTGCTAAAAATAGTAAATTGACAAAATTGCCAAAAAACTGTTTTGAGCCAATTGGAAAAGGTGGGTGGCCACCGATATCCACCTGGATCAACATTTTCATTTATTTTCAGAATGATCTTTATCTAAGTCATGTATCTCACCATTCATAAATTGGAAATCTGGCCAATGTCTTGACACATTCTCCACACACTTCCCATTGTCTTCTCAATTGCTTGGATGCCTTCCTTTTCGACCCGAACACTACACCAATAATATAATTTTGTGGTGTTCATTAATGTTAGCAAAAAGGTTGCAGTCCAAGTTTTATTTAAACGTAGGAATCTCATTGGGTATTTGTGTGGTACATAACCTTTCTATATCCATACCTTGCCATATCCAACCATGTCCTGGTCTCATACATGACTACCTTTCCTGGCATCATTCCTATAACAAGTTATCATATTTTATTTCTTTGGTTATTCCCTCGTAACCAAATTAACATGACATGCCACTATGTCAGTGTGTGCATTCAAAAGCTAAAAAGATTTGATAACTATAATAGGCCTCTAGACTTTACCACACCTAGTGGTAACTTATTCTTGTTAATGCACTCAAACAATACCATGTTGTGTATTATAAAAATTCAATTTGGGGAAATTATTACCTGAATTTCCCTTTGGCAATGATGCAACATAATTTCAAAAGAGAAATACTTACCTGCATGGATTCCATTAAAAAAATTTAATGTTACCTGATTAGTTGATGACAATAGAAGCTCTCAAGCCTCTTTATCATTCCTATAATCAACATTACAACTTTCTGTTACTTCCTTCCATATGCAACAACATTATCAACAACACTTGCAAACATGCAAGCATTCTCTTTTTATGGTTGTCGCAACAAGCCATAACATACTTGTTGCCAAAGTAATTGCAACAAATTATTTCTCCCTGTATCAATTTTCCTTGTTTATCTCAGAAGTATTCAACTCTTCTGGATTCCTGAATCTTCATGTGCTCTTCATTGTAAACCATTGTGCATGATTATTTCTAACCAGAGTACTTTCTAACCAAATCACTCTTGGCTTCCTTTGCTTTTCCATCCAAATACTAAACTAATATTAACCTTCATCTTTTATTTATTTCCTGGATCCATCTATCCCAACTCATACTTGGATGAATTATAATTCCAATCATATTCTCTTATAGACTTTGGATCTTCAACATCCATTTACTTTTCGGACTAAACTACTTCAACTCTTTCTTGACTGAATACTTTAGTATTTGAGTTTTCTTTCACTCTTCTCTTCTCCTTGCCAACTAGCCTCAAACTTAGCTTGCATAGCCAATCTCTAGTATACTATAAGGCTGGACATATGCCTCCTTCTCTATCTGCATAGAATTAATTAAAAGTACTTAATATTGCTTTTAATTTACAATCATAATTTCAAGTGATACTTCCAACCCCTGGATATGTCACTCATGGCTCTATGCCACTTGAAATGGATTCTTCTCAACCACCATCTCTTTTGAATTCAAAACCATGCATAGAACCATTTTCTTCTTCATGGTTCTTTACTGAATCTCTATAGAGATTCATTTCACTTTTAAGTCTTTCTTGGCCTTGGCATCTCCATGCTATTGTGGAAATATCTTCAATACCTTTGGAATGCATAAAAAATCCTCTACTATTCTTTCTTTCCCTCTTGGAGTGTTGTCCTGCATTCCCATTATCTTGATATGATGTCTTCTTCCATTAGCCTAGGATGTTCATGGACTTGCAACTACATATTATGCTGATATTAATTTTCAGCATTCCACCATTATTTGGATTCCTCTAATCCAACTCCTACATGACCCAATTATATTTCCAATCATGTTTTATGAGTAACCTTGGATAGTTAACACCAACTTCCTTCTTGAGGTACTTGATTTATCCCTTCCTTATATGATCATATCAACACTTGGATTTGCTTTATGACTATTACTTTCTCTTGTCTTGACCAATCTGATTTCAACCTGACTTGCATAATCATTTTCCATCATTCCATATTGATGCACCTATGCCTCAATTGACACTCCTTACTTATGTGCACCTTCATTTCTTTACCCTTGAAGTGATGCCCTTCATGCCATGCTTCCACTGTGCACTCTAATAACCATAAGGGAAGCATTACTATTTAATTGCATAGCTAATCCCTGGAAATGATGCACTCTTTATCCATATATGCATTAAGCCTCTTTCATTATCTAATTACTATCATTATGATAGTCAATTCCTTTTATAATAGATTTGACTCCAATGTATTGTTTAATATGTATATTGGTTTCTTTGGGAGTGAATGTACTTTCAATAATTCATTCACTACATGATCTATTCCTTTGCCCAGATTCGATTAAGTACTTGAATAACATGAGTGGACTTCCTATGGTGGCTTCTCAATACTTTATGGTTGAACCCAGATTCATACCTTAACATTTTGGAGTCTTGGTTTTTGATAATCTTATGAAAGATTTTGGTCATAGCACTCTTTCCTGAGTACCTATGCTTATATTTACCTAAATTTCAACCTTCTCACCTCTTAAGAACTAAAAGTTTTTAACTCTGCAAAAATGTGCAACCAACACAATTTGTTAGGCTAAATAATTTAACAAATTTATGAAATTATGTACAATTATGTTCCAATAATTCTTTATAATTCCTTCTTATGATCTCTTGTGAAAATTAACTACCCAAATCAATTTTCTAGGTGCATAATTAGACTCCCCTATCCAAGACCTTTCTAATGACTGCTCCCTTACTCAATTTTGAGTCTTGAGCATAATGCTATGGTCATTTAAAATTTGTCCATTAATTTCTCCTCTTCACACTTCAACTTGGTGCAAATTTGCGCTATAATTATACATTTTTGCACCTACTCCATTGAAGTTTTGGTAAGATCTCAATCGTTTTTATTCATATACATATTTTGGACAGTGTGTCCAAATTTCACCTCTTTCTGGGTTCTAGGATGCTAGTTATAGCCTGTTGAAGTTCTACGCCAATTAGTATTTTTGGTCTGGAATGCTACAGGTACCTTATTTTCTATCTTAAACATTTCTAACATGCCCATAACTTTAATTCATCTCTAGGAATGTATTTTATGGTTCAATAGCTTTCCATATACTGCTCTTACGCCTCAATCTGATTCAGGAGCAGAAAGTTATGGCCCTTCAAAGTTAGTTGGGTGTTAATTTTTACCTTTCATTGTTTGTCTTGTAACTTCCTCGTAAAATTTTTGTTTGATGAACGGTTTACACCATTATAAAGCTCTCTCCAGGATCTTTTATTTGGGTTGCAAAGACAGAGTGTACCTTCGTATACTCTGCTCTCGGGGTTTTTGAGTAGCTAAAAACATTGTTTAGGGCCTCAAAACGCACTGCAAAAAGATGA
Organism: Picea glauca; assembly: GCA_000966675.3. Lineage (NCBI taxonomy): Eukaryota > Viridiplantae > Streptophyta > Pinopsida > Pinales > Pinaceae > Picea > Picea glauca. The sequence goes on from JZKD02S1705265.1 coordinate 1,551,925, forward strand.
CCTTCAAATATTATAAAATGTCACAGAAATTCACTGGTTTTCTGTTGTTCTAAACCATCCAAACGACTTCGCGCGCAAAAATTTGAACATGTACACCCATATATAGCATGTGTAGCAACACCAAAAGGTAATGCATGCTCTATGCACTTATAACCAATGTGGATCACTTCTTTTTCGCGCCAATAACTAGTACACACTATTTTTGTGCCGCGCAGATTGAACTCTACGAGCTGCACCATGCCAAATTTTAGTACGCCCCCACCACACACCAATACTCTGCACACACCATTAATTAAATTGTCACGCAACAACATAAACCCACATTGCACGTGCACCAACAAAATTCCTCTGTGCTCTGCCAATACTGTGCACACCACACATGCCATTATTATGGGTGCACACACTACACGTGTCAGTATTAAACATGTGCCACTCAATCTGCACCGCATAATGCTAAATTTAGTGCGCACAACTATGTGTCAATATTTTATGTGCATTGCCACTGTGCACCGTGCAATGCCAAATTTAAGTGCGCACTCCCACACGCCAATATTTTCTGTGCATTGCCACATTGCACTGCACAACACCAAATTTAAGTGCATACACCTACGCACCAATATTTTCTGCGCATTGCCACTCTGCACCATGCAATGCCAAATTTAAGTGCGCACACCTGCGTGCCAATATTTTTTGTGCATTTCCACTCTACACTATGCGACATGAAATTTAAGTGCGCAGACCCACGAGCCAATATTTTCGCTCATTACCATTATGCACAGCGCATCATGAAATTTAAGTGCGCAGACCCACGTGCGTAGCTACGAACCATTATTTTCCACAAATCACAAGCTTTTCGTTGCGCATCATGCATTTTTAGTGCGCACACCTGCACAAATTTTTTATTTATTTTGATTCGCATCAATTCCTCGTGAATTCCAGTGTAGAAATTGGGGATTTTTCCAAACGTTTTCCCAATTTTCACCATAGACACTCTGCAAGTATGAAATCTGTTCAATTTCACCTTGATAACACCAATTCAACCTCTTTAACAACAAATCGTTGTTGGTTGACATTTCTGGAACGAATTTTTCCCAAACTCAATTCATGAATTGAAAATTTTAATCTACTAATCTCACTCCATCTGTCATGGCTTCCCTCTAACTTCAAATTCGACCAATTCCAAGTCTGAATTTGTTAGAAAAAATATTAGTTTAAGAATATCTCGCCACTTGGCCAAATTCCTCAATTTTCCCATGAATTTAACAACAGAAATTAGGGCTTTTTCCCAATTCCATGCAATTGCTTCTAATTTTTACCATGGACACTCAAGTAACTTTAAATTTGGCCACTTCAAAATTAATTCTTTGTGAAATTTCACTTCAAATCAACTTTCTCGTCCCATCCAGGCACAGTGTTGAAACCTAGAGCTCTGATACCATATTGTAACATATCCAGCCACCCAGGTCGGGTCATGCCACCAAAAATATTTCATGCTCTGATACCATATTATAACATACCCGACCACCTAGGCCAGGTCATGCCACCGAAAATATTTTATGCTTTGATACCATATTGTAACATCCCCAACATTCAGCTAGGCTATGCCACATAAAACTTTCTTATTTGTATACAATTTAAAACATATACACACGGAAACTCTTATGAAATTTTATATATAAACTTAAACAGATAAATACATTCTATAAATACACAAATTCATACAGAATAATAATAAAAATACACATGCAAGACACAAAGGGATAACCCATAAAAATAAACGCATACATAATAGTGCAACATGTAATTTAACACAAAATGGACACTTATCTTGGTAAAAATACCACCAACTGCGTGCAGACCTTCCATGAACCCCTCATCCTTATACCACATTGTTCATCACTCTCAACAGTGGGTCACCCCTGAGATGGGACTAAACTCCACCCAGGTAAAGAGGTTCCTAACTAGGATGATGTATCTCGAACAACATGAAAGACTCTGTCACATGTCCCTACTCAAACTAACATCCTATAGTCCCTCATTCCCCACATGTTTGTCCCACCCCAGGAAGTGTGCCCCTTCTCTGCTCAATAGTCCCTCGGTTGCGCCACTTCCCTTCCAGGGCTTCAGCAATAGGTCAGACAAGAAGTCTCAGAGCCCTGTAGCTATAGTTTAGCACCTTCGGGAAATCAATTCCCATCAATTCTCTCACCTAGAGAGAAATTTCTCATGGGCCTGACAACCCGCCTCTTCAATCTCCCACGTGTTTGACAACCCACTTCTTCAGTCTCCCATGAGTCTAACAACCTGCTTCTTCAGTCCATCTCCTAAGCTTACCAAGTACAGGTATGGGTACGGGTACATGTATAGATACAGGTATAAGTACCGTTACAGGTATGGATATAGGTACATGAAGGTACATAGGACAACTCAATGAGTGAGTGAATGATGATGGAATGAATGAATGAATGGGAAAATGAACTAAGTCCAAGCTATATGTATGCATGTTCCCAACTTGACACTTGTCATGTTGAGAGCTACTTTGGTCCACTTGTCCCCATCCTTAGAACTTAGGATAAAATAATTATCCATACTTTATACTTTAAGGAATCTTAATATAATATTCTTTTTTGGCTTAAGCTCCCTAGCTTACCCCCTTATCCTTAACTTTTATCCCCCCCTTTCTCTAACTCGTGGAGTTTAGTCCCCAATACTCTTTTATCGTGGTCGGTCTACACGTAGCGATGCATTATCTTAATGATAAGACGTATACAAAAAAAGGCTCATTGGCCTTCAACATCTAGGCTCTCTGACCTAATTCCACACATAAGCCTGCTAGCTTATAATAACTAGCTCACCAGCCTATAAAACACAACATATAAACAAAAGGCTCTCTGGCCTCAAAATTGCACACACTTAAGTTTGTTGCACTCGGTATCGTGGAATGTGCAAACTTCATCATTTTAGCGCGCAGTACATGTGTGCACTATACCATGGAAGGTGCATACAAAATGATATCAACAGCTCACCAACTTATTAGCATGTTTACATTTACATTTACAATTTGGGGTTCATCCTAGGGGTATTACATTCTTTCATCCATAAGTTATACAATTGTCTCTTCAAGAATATTTTGTTTATTGAGGACTTTGTCATAAAAAGAATTCCATGTCTATTTCACAAGCATGTTGTTGTCTCCTTTCCAATGATGTTAAACAAAAATTCATCTGTCAAACACAGACGGATGGTACTAAGAGCTCTTGCATCCAGATCTTCTCAGTCCTCATTTGTCATGCTTGTCGGTTTCTTTATCTTGTCCACCAACACCTTTTACAATCCTTGTTGCACAAGCAGATCCTGCATCTTGAGCTTCCATAGCCTAAAGTTATTTTTGTCATTGAATATCTCCACCTCAAACTTTAAACTTTGTACTTTTTCCATTAACAGAAACTGACCAAACTACAACTTATAATACTAAGCTCTTTAATATGGAGGAATAATATTCTAATTCAAGCTTAAACCTCAAAATTTTTAGTTAAAGGTTTAAAAAAAAAATCAAAACCTTTTACCAACCCCCCTCCCCAAAAAAAAAATCCACCTCTTAAACAAATAAGTTATTAAAACATCCTCCACCCATTTTAGTTATAAAGACAATCCTTTTGTAGTGAAACAAAAAAAACCCCTTTAAATGTAGTCAATAAATGATATTTTATATGTAGTGTGCATAAGCATACAACGAATTTCCATGATGGTGAACTTTCCACGTCTTGCCACAAATATCGTCCTTTGTAAATTATTAGCAGCTATGATCATAGGTTATCGCCATTGTCACATGATAACACAAAATCTCTCTTTCATACCTAGCGCTTTTTGCATGTACCAAGGTCAACGCTCCTCCGGAAAGGTGCATAGAGCGTGGAGCGTTGATGCTCTAACAAAAATTTAACCCTAAGTGTGAGACAAATCAACGATCTTCCAACACAGGTTAGGGCGCGTTGGAGAAAAGAACAATGGCAGACTACAATGAATTCCTTCCCAGCACACGACACATAAATCGAGCTCTTCCAATGTAGATTCGTCTCCACCTTAGCGCACACAGATTTTCTCCGCTCAACTCAGCTCACCTGCCCTGATATTATTTGTTTCACATTGGAAACATAAACATAACAAGATTTAATGGAAAATAAATAAAACCAACCAGAAAAGATCACAACGAACACAATGATAGAGATCATAAAGTGAATACAATGTTTACCTCGAAAAATCCTTTTAAGGGAAAAAACCACGGAACAATAATAATCATAATCAGTTTTCTTATTATTCAAAAGAAAATTTCAATAACCAACCCTAGACTTATAGCCATCTTCTCACTCTCTTCCCACACACTATTTTACACTAAATTGCTTACATACAATGTTTACTTCGAAAAATCCTTTTAAAGGAAAAAACCACGGAACAATAATAATCAGTTTTCTTATTATTCAAAAGAAAATTTCAATAACCAACCCTAGACTTATAGCCATCTTCTCACTCTCTTCCCACACACTACTTTACACTAAATTGCTTACATCATTATAGTGTGCATGCATAGACTTTCCATTTTTCAATGATATGGTTTGCATGCATCAACATAGAAAATTAATTGATAGTTTCAACATAACTCACACCAAAATGGATGCATTATCAAGTAAGTTTCCATTTGAGAAGTGTCGATGATGGTTAATTTGTATTTTTGAAAATGGTCTAACAAACTATTTCTCTTAATCTAGTAAGGATATTGGATGTTTAGATTTTTTAAATGCTATGAAATAACTGAATTATAAGTTACGTGATGAATGTTTGTTACGATGTATATGTACATTGCATATACTATATATATGCCTCATATAATCTATATAATTTTTCACACGTACCATGAAAAAATTAGGTGTTTGTAATGGGTTTTCAAGTTTTACACCACTAGTTTGATTTTAGACTTTTTTATATAAATTAAAAAATAATGAATTATTGTTCCACAAATTAAGTGTGGTGTATTTTAAATTTAAAAAAAAAAACTGGTACATAGTTTTTTATTTTAATTTGTTTTTAACTTTTTATTATTATTATTATCAATATTGTTAAGTTTGAAAATAATGAGGGCTAGTCAAAAGAGATTAACTGCAATATCGGAGTGAAACAAGGTTGTCCCTTGTCCCCTATCATTTTTGGCATATACATTGACAAGTTAGAAGAATGCTTGGAAAAAACAGTTTGTGTCGGCCCTACTCTCAATGGTATAGTCATCAATCTTCTTTTTTATGCCAATGATATCGTTCTTATGGCAAGGAGTCCCCATGATCTTGAAAACCAACTAAGAATCCTTAAGGATTTTTTCTCCAATATGAGTACCCTTCCAATTTGTCCAATTTGAGATCCGTAGCCGGTTTGATGAATTCTTACTTGACACGATTCTGAATTCGTTGGGTAGGCGCTGGGAGCAAAGAGAAAATCCTCTATAAGGGAAAAGCAAGGTAGCTACCTTAGTCCCTTTAGGTTACAGGCAGGGACTATAGATAGATCCACCCACTAGCAGGGACTATAGACCGGTCTAGATGGGCGTCGGATCCGGAACTGCTGGAGCCTGTTAATACTGATAAGACTAAGGTCGTGATTATTAAATCCAATAAGATCTCTTATGATACCTTTGTATATGACAACAAAAACTTGGAGGAAGTGACTTCATACAAATATCTTGGTATTGATATTCACCACAAGCTCAATTGGAATTATAGCATTGAGAAAATGATTATTGGGGGATGGAAAGCTTATTATGGGCTTAAAAACAATTGTAAATCAGCTAATCTTTGGAGTTGGGATAAGAAGAAACTCCTCTTTCAGACTCTTGTTACACCTGTTATTCTTTATGGATGTGAAGTCCGGGGCTGTAGTATCTCTCGTGAATCCTGGAGAAAGATAGAGCAAATACAAAATAATTTTATAACCTATAATCTCAAAATTAAAGGAAATATGCCCTATCCCATTCTCCTTTTAGAAGCAAGCCTCTCCCCTATTGAGAGCATGGCTGTGACTAGATACCTAATGTATAAGAACAACTTAAACAACATGGAAGACAAGAGGATACCTAAAATTGCTTCAAAATCAAGTCATAACCACCATCGACTCAAGCGAGGATGACATAAAAACACCCGGTCTTGGCTAAACTATTGGGGAATCATGGAAGAAACCATTTTGCAGAAAAAAAATACTATTAAAAAAACGTCAAATCAAAATTTAAAGAGAAAATGTGGTGTGATAAAGAGTTAGAGGAAAAAATAAAATTAAGGTATTATAAAGATGTAATCAACCCTAATCTAGAAGATCAAAATTATCTATTTGGTGTAAAGAAAAAAATAAGCATTGTTAAGATAAGAACAAATTTTCAGGAGCTCCATAATGAAACTAGGCGTTGGTCAATTCCTAAAATGTCATGGGATGAAAGAGTGTGTCACCTTTGTGACACTAAGAAGGTTGAAGATGAAAATCATTTTCTCTTAGATTGTCGAACCTATACCCATATTAGATCTCATTTTCAAAATATTTATCACACTACCAACCTTCCTAACATCTTAACTCAACAAAAGTATGGTGATCTTGGAAAGCTTCTCTTAATGCTTTTCTAGCACAGAAACTAAATTCTAAAGAATCACAAGTAATCACTTACCCTCTTAAGGTATGATAGACCAATTTAGTCTTAATGGACATTAATAATCATCATCATCATATTAAAATTTATAAAATTTGTATTAATTATAGTTTTTTTTTTTAAATTTATATGTTAAAAATAAAGAATAAAGTATTTTCACTTATATAAAATTAAGTAATGAATCTCTATTTTTAGAATTCCTCATCAAGAAAGTTTGACAAGTCAATTTTATATCTAATTAGGTATTAACTTTAAATTAAATTAAATTATATTATATTATTATTAAATAATAATAAAAACTTGACTACTTAAGAAACACTCAAATTATAAAA
>JZKD02S1705266.1:0-18684 GCA_000966675.3 Picea glauca
AACCCTCTATTGGCAGAATGCACCTGGTACAAAGGCATTATATATTTCCTACAAGAATTAAATCCCCCTGACGGTATGGGAAAAAACAAGGCAATATATTTAAATCTCAAAGCAATTAGATATTTCCTTATTGACCATGTCTTATATTGGAAAGACCCTCTAAGTGTTCTCCTGAGATGTTTGGACCCACAAGAGGCCCAAAAGATTATGTTCGATTTTCATGACAGCCTATGTGGGGGACATCATTTCTGGAGAACCACAGCCTACAAGATTCTCAAGACTGGGTACTTCTATCCCACTCTATTCACTAATGTCTGTGCAAAAATTAGGGCTTGTATCAAATGTAAAAAATTCGTTGGGAAGCAACAGTTCAAGTCCCTGCCATTGAAGCATGTGGTAGCTTCAGGACCCTTTCAGTAGTGGGGCCTAGACTTTATTGACGAGATTCATCCTCCTTCAAGTGGTCAACACAGGTGGATATTAACTACAACGAATTATTTCACCAAGTGGATAGAAGCTATCCCCACAAGGAGTGCTTCTCACAGATTAATCATTGGTTTTCTTGAAGATATTATGGCGAGGTTTGGTTGTTCAAAAAGAATCATCATTGATAACACTGCATCTTCAAAGCTGAACCATTGATCAAGTTTTGTGAGAATTTTGGAATTGCATTGATCCACTCTACCCCCTATTACCCCCAAGGAAATGGATTGGAAGAGTCCTCTAACAAGGACCTTATAAATATTATCAAAAGATTGCTAGAGGACAACAATAAAGCATGGGATTCAAAGCTCAAGTTTTCTCTGTGGGCTGATAGAGTGACAATGAATAGGTCCCTAGCTATCTCTCCTTTCCAACTGGTATATGGGATTGAAACAATATTCCCTTATCATCTTGCCCTACCTATGGAAAAATTATTCCAAGATTTCCACAGAGAACCCAATGATATGATCAGGATAATTCATCAGCTGGTAGAAGTCCAACAGACTAGGGATCAGGTGATGGACATAGTGCATGACCGTCAACAGAAAATAAAGTAGGCCTTTGATAGGAAAAGCAGTAAGGAGTATTTCCAGTTGGGGGATCTAGTACTCAAATGGGATGTGCCTAGACAAGACAAGGGAAAGCATGGTAAAATCAAATCCCTTTGGGTCAGACCCTTCAAGATTGTTGAGGCATTTTCAAATAATACTTACAGGTTGCAGAATCTGGAGGGTGATGAATTTTTTGGTGGCCCAATAAATGGGCACTTCCTGAATTTTTTTTTGGTTTAAAACCGCAATCAACGTCCCACCATTGTAAATACCATTCATGTTTTATGTTTATTTTGTTTTGTTCTTAATAAGAAGACTCCACAATCCAACACTAAGGCATTGAAGATGCGAAAAGAGTTCTTAGAGCCTTGCAGGGAGGACTCTATCCCCCATGGAGCCTAATGTTATCACATAAGCTTATCAAACCTTAAGTGTTTGTGGTTTCTACCTAGGTCTGTATCTTTTCCTGACTCTTCTCCTTTTGCAGACCTGATTTCAGTCGTCTAGGTAATTGTTCACAAAAATCACAGTGATTAGCACAAGCGTAACACTCAGAGCGGGATGGTATGGACTTAAATCAAGTGAGAGAACAAGATTGGTTTTCAACAGTAGTAACCCATCAGGCAGATCATATCGACATCCATCAAGCGATCAGGATCATAGAGTTGCATGAAGTATAGCCTCAGAGTTTTGAAATCGTGAGGCCAATCCTAGCCGTTGATCCTGGGAAGGACACATGGCATGAGATTAGCATTTCGCTGACTTGCAGAATGGAGCAGTTAAAGGGCAGAGTGATAAGGACTCATGAAATGCAAAATCGCGAAATGATCTGAGTCGTTCATTTAAAAAGGACACGTGGTGCAAGATTAACATTTCGGTGACTCGCTGGATGGAGCAGTCAAAGGGCAGATTCACGAGGACTCGCAAAACATGAAGTCGTGAAATGATCTGGGTCGTCTATTTCATAAGGACACGTGGTGTAAGATCAAATCATGGAGAAATTAATTTCGGAAAAGATCAAGTGAGAAATCTTGATAACCGAGGTCTCGAAATGCTGACATTCATCTGGGGCGTCCGATCAAAGGGAACGCATGGCACCTGATCCAAGAGATCGTGATTTCACGACTCAGAGGTTTGAGCATGGAGCACAATGTGAGTTCGCGAAAAGAGAAATTGTGACACGCTTGAGAGTTGGGCCCACGATCACAGCCCACGATCATATGGAAGCAGGGCCATAAAGAAAGGGAAAGCACCTGTCGAGTAGTGAGCGAATGAGATTATTCAATGAAATGATCATGGCCGTCAAGTTCAAATAAAATCTGACCGTCGATCTAGATGGGTCATTCTGAGGGATCGAACATCAGGATATTTCAAATCAAAGGGGGTGAAGACTCCCGATAGGTGAAATCCCAAAATTTCATATAGTAGCTGCGCAAAAGGCTAAAGCGCCCAATTTTTCACAAAGAAAGAGCTGTGTGGCCTCAAGGTGCCAGGATTGACTCGAAAGGGCCGTGAGCTCGTCTGGGACAATTATGGGGTTCAGGTTTTTCCCAATCCCGATGAAAGCAGTTAATGGAAGGTAGGTGTTGGTGGTTGAAACCTCGTCTCACCCCATAAATGGAAGGCATGGAAGGCCCAACCGTGGGGACTGAACCATCATCCCATGGTACCCCTGTGAGAAGAGTTCTCTTTAGACCCATGTTGATCTGAGCTTGCGTCTGACAGAGGAACACACGTTCAGTCTAACAGAAGAAGTCATCGATGCAAAGCTTTGAATGTAGTAGCTAGGTCACACTCTTGGTGGTGGCAGGTTGTTCTGAGTATAAATACTCATTTTTGATATTTTGTTATGGTTGATGATAGAGCTAAGCTCTCGTATTTTAAAGTTTTAGTAAGTCTCTGGTTCTCTAGTTATGTATTGTGATTTGAGATTTCTTGATTAATCTAAGTCAACTTTGTTTCTCCATCTTATTTGCCTATGATACTGAGAGAGTTCATGGATGACTGATTCGCATGAATTGTTGTGATTGTGTTATGATGAATGTTTGATGGTAATTCTATCATGATTTCTTTCAGTTTCATTAAAATTGGAACCCAAGAAGATGTTGTGTTTGAGTTTTATTCCTTAGGTTGTTGAAAGACCTGATGTCCGTGGCATATCTTTACACTCTCCTCACCAAAGTCTTCCCTCTACTCACCCTTATTCCAACTTACTGATTGAAGTTGATTCCAAACCTCAATTGCTTATGCGTGCTAGCCCAGTTTTCTGAGTTAAAACAATATCATCTCAAGTCTGCGCCCATTTGACCTCTTTAAAAAACAACCCGTGACATAAAACTTTGATGGTTATTGGGCTTACCTTCGACGCAATCCGTAGGTGACTTCTAGTGCTAACACCATCTAAGATTCATTCAGTGCTATAAAACCTAATGTGCAGAAACAATACAGTATAGATCGCGACGTAACCAACCCACTAAATCATCCATTATTATTGAACATAAACTGTATGTTAAACAAATCTATACTAATCATGCATAAACGTAACATCCACAAATAATCACATCAAGAAACACATGAGACACAAGATTTTAAGATGGTTCACCCAATCCTTGGGCTATGTCCACAATGATTGGATTCTTATATTAGTCTTCGTGCATTAATCACCTCAGGCCTACGCACTACGCTTACAAAATATACAACATATTATAATCCCCAAAATTTCCTAGCCACTTTGCAGTGCGAGCTTATCTCTGCAAATTCTAAGATATGTTCCTATCCTTGAAAGATCTTCCCAAAAACCCTGAGCATAAACTCTCTTTATCCCTCATGAGAAACCTAATCTATTATTCTCAACAACCTAATCTATTCCTTTCAACAACTTAATATTCCTCGACCCTTTACATATTTATGCATAGAAGTAGGGCTAAAAACCCTAATTATTCATAACGACTTATCCCCAAAACCCTAATGGGGTTGAAATGTTGGTTTTCCTGCTTTTGCGTTGAACTGTTGTTTTTCTTGATTTTGTGCCCTTGTCCCGTGCTTTGATCCTTCATTTTACTCTTCCATCTACTATGACACAACTCCCAAAAATTAGTTATTCTCATCCAAAATGCCTATCCAACACTGCTAAAACCTTCGTAATTAGTAGAGGAGGTTGTAGCAGAGGTTTTTTTTTGAAAATTTTGCCAAATTTTGTAACACTAAAAACCTTAGCTAAAACCTCCAATAAAAGATGTTCTCCTTGTAGTGGAGACTACTTAGGGCCAAATTGGTATTCATGTTTTCTTCTAGCTCATTAATCTTATCCTTCATTTAAATATTTTCTAAATTATGCACATCCCCTCTAAAGTTAGTTATTTCATTCCTTAATTTTTCTTTTGCGTTGTAATTTAATCTCCCTTGTCTACAGCTTATTCTCTAAGATTATTATTTAATTGTCTATTTGTTTTAGACTCTTTGCTTCAAAAGATGTGAATTTGTACATCAACAATAGTTCTGTTTGAAGTTTAGCTGCTTCTTCTTCCCTCCATTTCTCTTATAAGTTATCTTAATCAAGCTCTACGAAATTTGCACCTACTACGACGTGTCTCCGCTGAAGCGAACTGATTATTGAAAGTGACGAGAGGGTATCATTTATTATAAGTTATTAATGCATTGCTCTCTGGTTATTTACTGTTCTCTATCCATCTATTGGTTCTCTATCCATCTATAATGTCGCTCTCTGGTTATTTACTGTTCAGTGTTTTGCTTTTTGACGAACATGGACGAATTAAGTGTTCAGTTCAAACAACAGTGAAATTGTTTGGTGCAATTAAAACTATTAGTCAATTCTATATTTACCTACAGGCCGCCCATCCAAGAATTTATTGGTGCGAACAGATCTGGTTGTGAATATGCACGGATCCTACATTACGTTTCTCACATTGACCCATGAAGCACGCTCAGAACAATAACGGGGGAAAATGCACCGACGGAGGCTGTCACAAACACACACGACTCTCGAGCTTGAGGCTTGGCTGGTCGGTCCCTCGACAGTTATTGTTATGATTACCACCGACACAGTCGTTCTGTGTGACGACAGACGCAGCGCAACCAGCGCACTTAATGTTACGACCAGTCGCTGAACAGTGGCAGTCAGGGTTGGAATTTGAAAGTTGAAAAGCTGGTCGAATTTGACAAGTAGAGTTAGTTTGAAATTACTTAATAATCTTATTTTCATTTACTCAATACTAGAAATTTGAAAAGAAATTTATTTGGTAAAATTTAGAGGATGTTTTAGTTATGATGGTGGTGGCTATGTTTAACCTTTATTAAAAATGATTTTAGTTTATAAATTTTAATAAAAAAATGATAAAGAAATATTTCAATTATTTTAAAAATTTATTATATATTAGATATTATTTTTGAACTTGTTTACTCTATTTTATATTAGAAAAAAATTGATTTCTAATTTTTTTTAGAAAATAAAAATATTTTGAAACTAAAATTTAATGTAAACCCAAACAATATGCTTACACATATTTTAAAATTGAGATTTAATATAAAACATTGTAAGAAAGTGTTATTACAAAGAACTTTTTATTTTATTTAATAATATACATAAATTATATAACTAAATAATATGATTTTATGTTATTTTGTTTTAATTTTTAATATTAAAATATATTAAATATTATATTTAAAAAAATTAATATTCTTGTAAATTAATTTGTTCTTGAATTTAAATCTCTACATAAAAGAATAATTATTAGATTTAACAAAATTGTGTACCTTATTTTGATTTGGTGGTCAACACCTCCTTGGGGACTCTGACATGGTTTAGCAACCTCCCATGGATCCATTAATTCTGGTGGTTGTATAAAAAGCTAACATCTTGGCCTTTTGATTTAATGACAAATGAGGGCCAACAATTGGTATCAGAGCCAAAGGTGGCAGGTTGAAGTCGTCTTGGTTGGTGTCGAATACCTTAATTGGTATCGAGGGGGAGATTGTTGACTTGGTGGTCAACAACTCCTTTGGGACTTGTGACATGGTTTAACAGCCTCCCGTGGATTCATTAACTCTAGTGGTTGTATAAAAAACTAACAGGTTGGCATTTTTGTTTAATGACAAACGAGGGCCAACACCCTAACCTTAACTCACATGACAATGAATAATATAAACCTAAGTCCAATAATTTGAAACTTGACTACTTAAGTTGTAAAACTAGAATCACATGACAATGAAGGCTATTCACCTAAGTCAAAGCCTAAAATATTATAACATTAATTAACATTAACCTCATATACTCTAGATACAATCGTAACAAATATACTGTAATAAACCTAATTCAATATTGTAAGATCATGCAGTATTCTATAGCATCTCTCTTGCACCATGACTTTGAGCTACTCTGTAAGGTCTTTGACTAGAAGGGCGCGGAGACCCTCACACCAAGTCCTCAAGGAGACAAAACTTGGGGTTGCTTCTTCATGCAAGAGTCACACTAGTTGGGAAAGTGGGTGCCTTGGGCAAGTGAATGTGCCAAGGGGCTTTCCCAAGCATGAGGTGAAGCATGTGGAAGAAGAAACCAAGAGAAGGAGCACACCAAAGAGGTTGGTGAAAGTCGGCATGAGGAGTGCACCAAGGTTGGGGTGCGCCAATCCCAAGGGATGCGACAGTTGATGGGATCATAGGTTCATTTGGGTGCAATTGGTCCATGAAGGGGCGCGTTGATTCATTTGGGTGTGATGGTTCACGAAGGGGTACAACAAACCCAAAGGATGCAATGATTCACAATGGTGACCTTTGGAGTCCATATAAGAGAACAAGGGAACACAACCAAGGAAGGCATGTATGCATAACAAGGAGAGAAAGATCAAGTCTATGATTTTGAGGCAGAATTAGATGAAGAAGGGAGAGCTCCCGCAAGGAGCCAAGTTGCTCCACATGGGAGGACTTGTGCTTACTTGAGGTGATTTTGTGGACAAAGTTGGGGCAACCTTTTAGGATGAGTTTGGGGAAGTCTTGTTGCAGGTTTGGGTGGGGAAACTACGAGACAAAACTACAAGTCAGTGTGAAGCCTTATGACAGAGAATTCAAACAGTGATTCTGTGGTGGACGCATGTTCGAGATGCTTCGTAGGAGTTGCGAGAGTTGTGGTGACAGATGAGTCTTGGTGTGATAAATCTATATATGAGTGTCTTGGTGAGGTGAGGAGAGTCGTGCGACTCTGCCTAAGTTGTAAATTGATCTATTAGTGCTAATATTGTAATTGTTTCGCAATAATAAGACTTAATTGGATATTAGGCACATTTTTTCTATCCACACTATATTCGTGCATCTATTGTTTTGTTGGCGCAGGACAATTTTGGGGAGAATCAAGGAAGTTTTGAAGGAATTGAAGCATCGCCAGAAAATAGGGAGCACGACAGAATTAGAAGAAAAGAAGAACCAGAAAAAGAGTTAAAGTAGCACCGAGAAAAGCAGTTACAATATGGACAAACTACTACAAAGCAGTTGGAAAATGGACAAGCGCCGACTTGGAGCAATGGTTGGATCGAGGACCAGTCAGGATTAAGTCAAGGACAAAGTGGAAAAACCTAATCCTCTTAGGTTTAGGGTTTTTGTAAGGGCTTTGCCCCAATTTTGTATAAGTAGAATGCATCAGGATGACGAGAGGGTTGCCCTTTTTTGATAGTGGTGTATGTAATGTTGAGGTTGCAGTAGGTCCTTTAGTTGAGTAAAGGTCTCATTGAGAGACTTGGGCGATCTTTGGATATCGGGTGTAATGAAGGAGGACATGTACAATGCACAACACTAGCTTTTGTGAGAATATGAAAAAAGAGCCAAAGCGACAAATCTTTGTGGATGTAGCCCCAGGGGGTGTGAACCATGATATATCTGTGTTTTGTTGGAATGTATGCAATGTTTCTTCTTGTATTTACTTTATTAAGTTTATGATGAACATGTTAAATGATAAAGGAAATATCACTACGCACTAAGAATCAACTAGTGGAATCTATAGAATAGCACTAAGTAAAGGAATGTTATAGCTAGTGTTTAGATATGAAGCTATGGTATAGTATATGAATATCTATCATGGAATACATGTGGCTATAATGGTTAATGAATTTTTTTGTTCATATACTGTGTCACTGGTAAGAGTTAGAGTTAGCATAATATATGGGTATTCGAGGGTTAGTAGTTGAGTGGATCTAATGCCTCTGAAAGAGAACGACATCCCATCCCATGGTTGTAGACATCTGAGTTCTGTGGCCAACCATAGAATCCATATCGGGTGAGACTGCACAACGTTGTGTTTCCTTCTGGTATCCAGAAGGGTCGATGGCAGAAGAGAAGTTGGCACTCCTATAGTTAGAACCTGGGTCAGCCCATAGTAAACCAACATGTTTATTTCGTAAGTGTTCTCTTCGTTTCATGGATGTGTGCTTGAATCACTAAGTGTTAATATTGTTAACAAATTTTCTAAGTATGCAAGAGAGTTACATTAGAGTAGGAGTGTGACTCACCTGTAGCCTAGAACGAAGTATGGGTATGCTCTAGGTGAAGAGTCATAGTCTAGATGAACTATCCTTGGTGTTTCCAAGCATCCAAGTGAGAAACATCGCGCTGTCGCATGCCCTCAAGAGGTGCACAATTACAATATTGAGGCAAGCACATTGTGGGGACGTGAAAATGGGTACTTGATCTTATTCGTTGTGGATTTTGAAGAAGGTTTGGCGAGCTCTTCACCACTATCTCGACGATAGATGATATTAGATCTTGTTCATTGCAGATTTTGAAGAAGAGTTGGTGAGATATTCACCACTATCTCTATGATAGATGGTATCAAAGAAAACTTTGAAGACATTTTTTGCGGAGACAGTTCAATGGGAATGTTCGTAGACTTGGTGAACAATTCGGTGGAGCGAACTGGTTCATTGCATAGAATTTGCATTAGACTTATGACAAAGGTTTTGGTTGACAGTGCAATGGAAGGTTGATCTAGGCGCACACCTTGTATATACCAAGAGTAGAGTTCGTGGTGAAACAAAGCACTTGAACATGGCGGGTGATTTCAGAACTCATCGCAAAGCTCATTACAGAACTTGTCGCATAAGTAATCACAGAGGGTGATCACATAAGTGATTGTGAAGGGGAGAAGTTTTGGGTTGCAACAAGTTGAAGCACTTGGGTGTGTTGGATGACCTGGGGAAATGTAGACTAGCTTCACAACAAGGGAGTTTGTTGGGAACATGTTCATCATGACATCCTCATGTCTTACATCATCGAAAATAACAGTTGAGTCAAGTTGGCTTGTTGGAAAGGTGGGTTGACCACAACCTTCAGATGAGGTCACTCTTCACAGAGTTACAAAAGTTAGTTAATAGAAGTATGACTTGGTAGTTGGGTAGTGAGTGCATGGTATCTTGAAGCGGAAGAAATCAAGGTGCAGAGATGGTAAGACATTAGAGATGAGTTCAGTCGATTGCATGCAAATTTTGGGATTTAGATGTTTTTTGAAGTGGACAAATGGACTCAGACACAATGCAGAGAGTCTGGATTTGGGAAAGAGAAGGTCCAGGACAACATACTTGAACCATGGGTGAAACCAAGGATGTTGTTAGAAAGACTTGAGGGCAACTCAAGTGGGGTAGATTCAAAGAATTATTGTAGCATTTGGGATTCCTTAACTTGGGTGAATGTGTGGAGAGCTTGGGGAGACCTGCTTGGAAAAGTATAGTGGTGGACTTAAGCATATTTGGATGCAGTCATGGAGGTGGCTTGAGGAAGATGCCTAACTCTTTGATAAGGTGCATTGGATAGGTGTTGCAGTGAAATAGTCGATGAGGTCTAGATGTATTGAGTTACAGAGAATGGATGAGGTACCTTAGTCTATTAGTGTCATATCCAGATTAATTGAGTTAGGAAATGGCTTGATATTCATGACGATGGTGCCAAATTTTAAATTCTTGCAGGAGGTGCAAGGAATTTTTGTTCTAGGAGGTGGATGGAGTTAGAAAATAAGTTGACCAAGAATTGTTAGTAGTCAACCTAAATGAGAAGAACACAGACCAAGTGACTTAGGTGGTGTTCGCTCAACTTTGGTATGGGGCATTAGATGAAGAAGAGCACACCTTGGTGACTTGTGGATGATTTTTCTATGACTTAGATATTCGGGAGGGTCGCTAGTTGAAGTTGGAAGAAGTATTGGTGTGAACGTGCCTAAGGCATGGAAGTTCTTTGAGGTGAATCATTCTACTTGGATCACTTTGGATAGTTCATTGGGACATTTTAGGAGTGTGGGAATGTTGGACACACTCATCGTAGATCTTGAGTTGCAAAGAGGCTATTTGATGGAAGGAGGTAAGTTGAGAACTTGCCTTGGTTCGTAGGATCACACAGACATGAATATTTCAACATGAAGATAGAACTTGGGCATGGGAGTGTCTCTTGCTTTGGGAAACATGGTTGAGGGTGAAGCCTAACCATTCAAAGGCATAGATAATAAATGAAACAACATGGTTGGTTGATGAAGTAGTGGGGAAAAGGAAACCAATTGGACATAGGATTCTTGGTGCAGATGGGGAATTTCTTATCCGAAGATGAATATGAAGATGGGAAGAATTAGACCAAGGAAGCCAAACTTGTGGACTTGATCATTTTAAGTCATAAGGGAAGAGTTGGTTGTATGTTGGGATTTACTTTGACTCTTCATAAAATTGGACATGATGTAGACTATGTGTAGAAGATTAGCTAATTGTTCCATGAGGTGGAAAGTGGAGTCAAGGTGTCGTGAATGAATTTGTTTTGGGATTACTTCATAGTGAAGCAAGGTGAGGGAGACCTTGTCTTGTTCTAAGGTTGTTGTGTGGATGAACCAAATTGCGGAAGGAAGTGACCAATTTTTGCATGAGGGTGTGAAAACTCAAGGAGTGCGATAGTTGGACTGGTCATTCGAATATTCCACAACTTGGGCGAGAACAGTGGCATGACAAGTCGGTCGAGAGTATGTGAATGCTAGTAATTTTGGAGGCACAACACTTAAACTTTGTGGATGATCTCCTTGATGAATATATGGAAGCAGTAGTGCGGAAATGGTGGACACTTTCCTTAGTATTTGGATTTGGATGAAGTGATAAAGATGTGAACATAAAAGACTAAGTTTGGGCATGGAGATGCACATTTCAAGAACTAGATGCGATGGTTGGAATAGCTACCCAACCAATGCGGGACTTGAGGCTATAAAATTGTGCAGAGACATGACAGAGTTGGTTGAAGTATGGACGTAGAAACAAGTTCACAAAAGTTCAACACTTAGAAATTTTCATGGTCTGATTGAGGTTTCAACAACGGAGGTAGAAGCAACAACAAAACATAGTGTGATCATCATAGTGAGATAGTGGTAGTTCATACAATGTAGACAAAGTTGGGGAGAAGATGTATTTCCAATGTAACGAACATATTGGTCACACACAAATTTATGAAGGGAAGTGTGGATGGTTGCACAAGTTGCGGATTAATGAAGTGTGAGTTGGAAAATTGGGGTTTCCACTTTGGCAGAATTTGGGGTTTCTAGTTTGAACGAAACTTGGGGTTTCTAGTAGACTTAGTTTAGATGAAGGCACAAGTTCGGGTAAAGACTTAGAGATCATAGATTTTTTGGATGTTGTTGGTGACAAAAATGACTTGAGGTGGGGGAGGATGTAAGGTATTCAACTATAAGGGTGCAGAGGCCCCCACCCAAGTACTCAAAGAGATGAAACTTGGGGTTTCTCTGGCACCCAAGAGTCACACTAGTTGGGGAAGTGGGCACCTTGGGGATGAAAATGTGCCAAGGGGATTTCCCAAGCATGAGGAAAATCATGGGGTGGGAGAAACCAAGAGAAGGGGTGCACCAAATAGGTTGGGGCATGTCGTCATGAGGAGCACACCAAGGTTGGGACACACTGGTCCAAAGGGACATGATGGTTGACGTGTTTGTAGGTTCGTTTAGGCACACCAGGTTTGTGGAGGGGCACGAAGATTCATTTGGGTGTGATGGTTTGCGAAGGGGAAAAATACACCCACATGATGTGACAATTCATTATGGTGACCTTTGGAGTCCATATAAGAGAACAAGTGCACACAACCAAGGAAGGTAGATTTTCATAAAAAGGAGAGAAAGATCAACTCTACAATTCTAAGGAAGAATTAGACGAAGAGTGGAGATCTCCTAAAGGAGCCAAGTCACTCCACATTAGAGCACTTATGCTACCTTGAGGTGATTTTGTGGACATAGTTGGGGAGACCTTCTTTTGGGCTGAGTTTGGGGAAGTCTTATCGCAAGTCTAGGTGAGGCAGCTATGGGAGAGAGCCGCAGGTCTGTATAAAGCCTTGTGACAGAGAAGAGATAGAGTTTCTATGGTGGAAACATGTTTGGGGTGCTTTTCAAGAGTTGTGAAAGTTGTTATGATGGATGAGTCTTTGTGTAATACCCCAGGTTGATCCCGAGTTATAATTGTACAAATTTTTTATAGGCTGGTGAGCCAAGATATTATAGGCTATAATGTCTAAATGATTATTAGGCTAGAAGACCTAGATGCTAAAATTCTAGTGATCCTATCATTGTAAAATGTAATTACACTCAGATATTAATAAAAATACATCATTGTTGCATACCAACCAAAAAAAAAGAATAAGGGGGGATAAACTCCATTATAAAGGGAAAAGGGGGCTTAGGGTCTAAGGTTGAAGGGGCTAAGTCAAGGGACTTAGTCCTAGGAATAAAATAATATTATTACTAAGTCCTAAATTCATATAAAATTATCTTATCCTAAGTTTCCCAAAGAAAGGAAATGAATTACATGAAGGGTACAAAGTTACTCCCTTATGTGCCAAGTGTCACATAGGGAACATGCATATATAATTGTGGGTATAGTGTAATTGGGGGGATTCCTTCATAATTCCATCATTCAAGCCGGGAAGTGGTACTTTGTATCCGTACCTATACTTGGGGAAGCTTGAGAGCGGATTGAGAAGAAGAGGTGGGTTGTCAGTCTTATGTACTATTGAAGAGGTGAGTTGTCATGCTTGTGTGCTATGGAAATAGTGAGTTTTCAGGCCCATGGGAATTCTCTCCATGTGAGAGAACTACTGGGAATTGTATTCCCAAGGTGCCAAGTTGTATCTTCAGGGCTCTGAGACTTCTTTTCTAGCTTGTTGTTGAAGTCCTGGAAGGGAAGTGGGGTAGGTGAAGAACTGTTGAGCAGAGAAGGGGCACACTTCCTAGGGTTGGACAAGCATGTGGGGAATGAGATATTGTAGGTTGTATTCCATAGTTGGAACCTTAGTATGGGTATTTTGGTTGTTTAACAATATTATCTTGGATTAGGATCCCTTTTTCCCTGGTGGAGTTTTAATCCCAACTCAGGGGTGACCCACTGCTGAGAGTTATGAGCAGTGTGGTCTATGGTCGGGAGGAACATGGAAGGTCTGCATGCAATTCGTGTTATATTCATAATATACGTGTATATTATGTGTTTTTTAATTACTATGTACATATTTATCTCCTTTTTGTTATGGGTATTTGTTGTTTTAATTATACTTATGTATATATGTTGTTAGAATTGCATAGAACTGTATAATTTTGTGCGTATGCAAATCTTATTAGTAAATCATAATGGTATCAAATTTTGGAATTTTGTGTGGCATAGCCCAGCTTGGGGATGGGGATGTTACAAAGTGGTATCAGAGCTCCAGTTTCAACACTAAGCCTACATGGACCAACTAGCAGTGTGCATAAGTGAAATTGCAGATTATGCAAGAAAACTATTTGACATAATTCTAGAAAGAGCACGTGTGCAATTAGTTCAACAAAATTATTACAGTGAAATTAGGAGGAATTTCATGGGAAAATTGAAATAATCGAGCCCAGGAATTAGAAACAATAATTTCTAGTCTCTAATTGAGGCATTTTTGGGTTACAATGGACGAATTTCAAATTTACCATGGCAGTCATGACAAAGTTGATAACAATTCCCAATTCCATAAGGGAATTGAAGAAAAATCATGCCCAAGAATGTCGACCGAATGTGCACGCAAGAAATTGATTGGTGCAAAGGTTGAATTGGTGTTTATTGGGGTGAAATTGTTGCAATTTTAGAATTGTAGAGTGGCCACAATGAATTTGGATGAAATTGGGCAAAGGCCCTAATTTATGCAGTGTAATTCATGGTGATTTCAACATGGATGAGTTGAATTTTTGTGTACAAGGACTAAATCGGTTCTTAAAGGAAAAATGTGGCCATATTAAGCTTAATTGCATAGCTCTAATGGTGGATAAATAAATAATTAAGTGAAATTGGGCAAAAGCCCCAAATTATGGTGATAAATTGATGGAGAATTCGATAGGAAGGATGTTGAATTTTGTATATGGATGATGAATTGGTATTCATAGGGTCTAATTCAGTTATATGAATCTAAAAAATAGCTTCAATGTCGACCACATGAATAATTTTGAAATAGGGCATATTTGGAAAATTTTGAAAATAGGAGAAATTGGAGAAATTTGGGTATTTTCCATATGCTGATGTCAGCATGACATGGGAGCCATGTGTCAATTGACATTGAAGAGTGGTGGTGTGCACTACCATGGTGGCAAGGACATAGTGTAAATCACATGGTGGCATGATGGTAGAGGTGGTAGGTGACCTAGCGCCATAGTGGCAGGCGTTTTCCTGATGGCGGAACCCAAAGTCGAGGACATGCATCAACCCCATGTTAATTGTGGGGGGTCCTATGTGGTTACGTTAACCACAGGATGGGGGGGCCATAATGCGTCGATGTGTGAGATTTAACCTAGTGAGAAACCATGTTTAGGTTTTGTATCCCCTTCCCCATGTGTTAGCATTCGATGAGGTAGGGGGTTCTGTGATGCGACGAGGACCGTTGATCATCGCTGACACACTCTTCACCGTAACCGTAAGATAAAAATTACATGTAACTTTGTGTGCTAGGAGGTAAGGGTATAGGAATATGGCCTTCCCATATCCATGACCCAATACTAATATGCCACCTGGAATCCAGGGACCAATGGGGCCAAGGAATAAAGTTATGTGCATGCAAAGAAATAAAGGACAAGGAAGATGGAGGGAGATAAGAGGTGGATGAGGCAAGCCAATGTGGCCAAGGACTGACATGGTTCCATCCTAAGGTGTCAGGTGGACTTGGGATGCCATGTTAGCATTCCAATCAACATAATATATCCACAAATTACACAAAATATTGATTTTTTCTCTGAATATGAGTAAATTTTCAAGTGTTCAACTTGCCTGCCAATTTCATAGGCCTAAACAATATTTTTGGAAAATAAAAATCGTAGGTAATTGTATGTTCTTCTAGGACATACATTTTCTACATATAAAATTATAGAACTTAGAGAGATATTTCTAAAAATGTAAATTGTTCTTCAAACATAGCTTATATGAGGGAGTTACAGGTCAAATAGTGGAGGTAAATTTTGAGATCCAATTAAATTTTGAGGGCCATAATTTCCTGCTTCAGAATCATATTGGGGCACATGAGTAGTCTAAGGAAAGATATTGATCCATATAACATATCCATATAGTCAAAAAAAAAAAATGGACACACAAAAATGCACACGAGGACATAAAAGTTACCTGTAGCTTTCGAGGCAAAAAAAAGGTATATTAGCCTTAAAATTTAGTACGCTATATCTAGCAACCTGTAGCTCAAGTAAAGATGAAACTTGGCCAGAATGATCAAAATATCATCATGAAGGAACTTAGTTGAGATCATGTTAAAACTCCAAAGGAGCAGATGCAAAGATGCATGGACATAGTTAAAAATTGAACTTGGTTAAAGGGTGTGCATAAGTAGAAATTGGGTAATGGTTAAATGATGATAACTTTCTGCTCGAAACTCAGAATTGAGAAAGAAAGAAATCATTGGAAATTTATTGGACATAATAATTCATTTATGCACTCATAACTATGAATTGAATAACACAATTTATAGAAAGTTAGAAAGAATATTTATGGTGACCATAAAGGGGCAAAATGGTGCATATGTTACCAAAATGGTATATTGTGGTTTTAGCTAAAAAATGTTTTTGTATGCATGTTTTCATATGTTATGATTATAATTAAAACATAAAAAATGAAAGTGATGTCTACAAAGAGGATACATAATAAGAGAGACAGTTCTTCAAAATGAGCAATTGGTTTCTTTAAGAAGTTGTTGGACTAGATATTTGGGTTCAATGAGCAACATGGAAGACCCCTAATGAAATCCTTGTTTGAAGGAAGAATTATAGATGACAATGGTGGATATCACATGTGGAGGCTAGGTGGGAATTACATCTACAATACAAACTCAAATGGGGACTACAAAGCATGGGAATATGGAAGGATGATTTTATAGAGTATGAAAGATTTTGGATTTGGTATCAAGAATGAGTAGAGGCACTTGAGGACAGACTGTTATGTCAAGAATATTTCACACTAGATCAAAGGTAAAGTGATGAGCCCCATTGTTTTCCATTACAAAGGCTCATCTTTGGCACATTTTTCCACCATAAAATGACTTAATATTTTCTTTTGACCATATTTAATAGTAATTCATAGGTATTTTGCATGTTTCTTAATGAATGTATGTTGAGGTGGATTTTTGTGTATAATGTACATTTTTTCTCTAGTATTTTTTTCAAAATATGTGTATTCCACCAACCAGGTCAAAATACAAGAGTCATGGGCACCAACACCCTAGAAACAAGATATTTTGTCTCCCTTAAGGAGCTGTTGGCCAAAGATCAAGGGAAATTGTCCCTACTTACCTCCAAGAGCACTCCTTGTGTATTAATGACCACTTCTGATCATTAGGAGTTGAATATATAGGTTTATAGAGTTGAGATCCTTAATTTACTCATTTCTCTCCTTGATTTGGGAAGGGAATTCAAACTCTCTAGTTGTATATAGACCTCTATTCTAGGCGGGGGAGGTATAGAGAAATTTTGGAGAACGTATTGTATGGAGACTTTATGAATACTTTTATTGATAAGTTAGAGTATTCCTTCTCTTGATGTATTACTGATATTTATTAAATAAGTATGGTTTTTCTTTTGTTCCATTAAAGTTCCTTTTAGTCTCCTTGTTTGTCTTGGGTAGGGTCCATCCAAGAGGGCTGAAGGACCCTATTACAATTTATGTAGTTTTCATGCATGTTAAATAATATTTTACTCTCTTTTGAAGTTTAATATATCTTTGAATGGTTAATCCAAGATTCTATTAATATTATCACTAGCTACAACAAGCATCCTATAGAAATTTTTAGTATCCTTTTGGAGCACTCTTAGGTTCCTCCCAAGGCCAAGGACTTCATATTCACTCCATTTACTGATAGTATATTTTTTTTCATGCTTTTAAAGATGTACTCTAACTTTTTTAACTTCATTTTTCTTCCCGTAGGAGTTTCCAGCAGGAACTGTACAATTCCTGTAGAGCTGCACAATTCCTGTAGAAATCTCCTGTAGGTTTTTTTCATCTTCAAATTTTGACCTAGCTTAAAATTATTTTCATGAAAGAATCAATAAACAATAAAAATACATTTAGACTGATATTGATAAAAGGGTTAGACAATTATATTGTTTTATTCATGCATTAGTGTAGCTTTACTTCTATTACAACTTCCTTCCATAGCTTAGATTTAAATCATCTTCCTGCCTTCAATTTAATCTTCTAGATTTAGTATCCTTTAATGCAGTTAGCATAAGTTCTTTCCATGCAATATATATTAGTTGTACCTTCATATTGGTTTGTTTCCTTCAAGTAACAGTTCATATCTACTTTCTGACATTTTATTTTCCGAAACATTTTCATCCTTTGATCAGTTTCAAAATTTTATAGAAATTTTTTCCACGCCGCATGCATATTTCTTTGATGGCCTTCCATTTCCCTTTGTAGACTCAAATACCCCATTTTTCTCACTGCAGAGTAAAAAATACAATTTTGTTTTCCATATATGCGGGCCACAGTTAGAAAACTATTGTATACGTAGGTTTCTCCATTACAACCCACATACGTTGGGTTTTGTGATAAAAAATTAAAAAATATGTTGGGTTTCCATGCTATGTCATGAGATCCATGATCCTTGACCTTCCGTATATTGGAAATGCTCCAAATAGACCCTTCAATTCCATTTGGAGGCTATAAATTGAGCCATATACAAGCCTTGAAGACACACATCATTGAGAGAAAAGACACTCTAGATAAATTCACTTCATATTGAGTATGCATGTCTTTATCCTTGAAAGTATGAACTTCTTTTGTTCAACCCCCAAGCTCTTTCTATCTTGAGATGGATAACCTCATTGACTCCTACTACTTGTGAGATTGCCTTTTTGGAGGATTGAAGTGGTGAAGGCCCAGCTAGAGGGACTTAGTTTCTCACTTCCAATATGTGTCGTTAAATAAGTTTGTCACCTATGTACTTTTGTTGATTACATTAATAGAAATACTATTTTCTTGTCCAATTATATGATGAAAATATTTGTATTAATTTCCATGGGAATATTTGTTATACATGTAAATGGATTATGCTAGTTTTTATGCTAAAATTCTATATAATTTCTATATTCTTGTGTATCTTGGTTGTTGAGGACAAGTTG
>JZKD02S1705266.1:21037-34103 GCA_000966675.3 Picea glauca
TATGTTTAGTGCTATGATTTGGTAGTTAGATGTATCTCATATAGTAGCTTAGTGCTTAGTAATGTGAATGCATGCCATATCTGATCTATTTCTATATGCTAAGTGCTTGGATGTGTTAGGTCTAGTTGAATATTGCGTTGTTCTGTAATTAGGGTTTCAAATTGTGGTGTGAATAAGGGTTAAATACTGATGAATGTTAACTGCTAAGTGCTTTGTTAAGTGTTGTAATCACAGATCTATGCTCCGGCTAGGTTGTAGTCACTTGATTCCTGCAACCACCCCTGCCTCTACCTTGGGTGAGACTTCATATGCTTTGCAAGTGTTGCCGAAAGGGCCTATAGTTAGCATTTTGTTAGTGCATTGTTGAAGCGTTGAACCATGGGTTTGCCCCTATTCTAACAAATGGTTCCTTTTTTGGGACCTGAAACTGTGATTGCAGGGAATTGAAAAAAAGGGAAAGCTTTGTGCATAGATTTGCTTCTTTAGTGTGCAATATTCTACTTGACTGCGAAGCTCTGTGCTAAGAAAGGAATCAGATCTGAAGACAGATCTTAAAGATCTGTGCTCTGAGAAAGGTAAGATAAGTGAAAATTTTTGTTTCAAAAAAATGAATCTAGGTATGTTTGATAGATTTTGTCCTAGTCTAAAAACTAGGGCACAACTAGAAGAAAGAAGATTTGATATGAGTAGATCTGATAGAAGTAATGAAAGATATGTTATTCCTATTCATAGAAAGAATGTTTGGAATAAAAAATGGATACATGATCCTAGAAAGAATTTTTTGCAGGTTAGTTACTGTGACCCCAACGCACAGTACATGAAAGGTTGGGAATCATTTAAGAGAAAGAGAGGATTAACTCTTTGTTACAATTGCAGAAGACAGGGACATCTTGCTAAGGAATTACCTGGTAGAGGTCCTAGTTGTCTTTGCTGTAAAGATATGGACCATGAAGTTTTGGATTGTGTTGGAATAGGGGCAGACCCATGGTTCATCTCCAAGAGCACACCAACAAGCCCTAGCTACTGGCCCTTTCGGTAGCACCTGCGAGGTAGATGCAGTCTCACCCGAAGAAACTATGAGGGGGTTGCAGGAAAAATATGTCTAGAAAAAGAAGGAATGTAAAGTGGATTCAACGTGATCAACACACAACAATCTAGTATTCTTTATCTTCTTACAACCTACTACACAAGTTATATCTCATATCTAACACATTATCATCATAGAATCATATTAAGTGACAAAGAACAGAGCATCAATCACACACAACACAAGATATACGTGGTTCACCCTCTCTCTAGGGCTACGTCCATAGAACTGTGCTTTATAATGTCTTAAGATGAAGCATACAGTTCTTATCTGTGCTCTTAGCTACTAGATCTTCTTTCTTCTCTCTCTTTCTCACTTCCCTTCCCTGCACACCCAATTGCAGGGTTGATATTCACACCCAACTGAAGATCTTACAATACATAAGGCTCTCGTGCTCAACACTTCTTTTCCTCACACTCTAATCTCTTGCAACATAACAACAACAACTCAATAGCAACGAGCCAACAACAACAACAACCCAGGTCCTCTTGACCTCTATTTATACATTACAATATCTCATCGACCTCCTTAGGCCGAAACCTAGGTGTCAAAACCCTAGATAACAAAACCCTAGGTGTCTAAAACCCTAGGTCAACTTGGCCCATATTTTCAGGGCTTTGCCAACCTGTCTTTCCTTCCTTCTCACGTGGTGCTCCAAAGCATCCAACGGTGGATTTTTCCGCTTACTAACTTGTCCATGATCCTTCTTTCTTTTTGATCTGTTGTCCTCAATCTCCTCGTTCAACAAATTTCTTCCTTTTACTTTGCTCCGTCTTTTCTTCTCTTTTGCTCACTTCGACCCAGTAATAGTCACTGTCTCTTCCATACAATTCAAATTCTTCCTTTTCTTCCTTGATCTTCGCTTACTTCCACAACCAAGGGTCAACAGACCCCCACCACTCACCTATGAATCGTCTCGAGGCACTTCATTTTTGACCTTTCGATTTTACTTTGATTTTAGACTGTGCAGTGCAGCCTCTGCTTTCTGTCTGATGCCTCCTTTCCTTTCTTGTGCAGACTATCTTTTCTGTGTCTAGTACCTAGTTTCAATTGCACCTGGTACCTAGACCCTTTTCCTCTTGATTTTACTGAGAGCTGCGGGGTAGCTGGTTTTCATAATACAATTTCAATCGGCTCCCATTCACTAATCCTTCTTTCCATTCTCCCTTCAAAGTCTTCAACTTCACAACTCCTCCTTCTGTAACATAGGCGACCTCATATGGCCTGAGCCAATGTGTTCTGAACTTCCCAGGATGTTTTAAGAACTTACTGTCATATACCAGTACTAGATCACCTTGCTTAAATGCCTTCTTCTTGATGTGCATGTCATGGTAGGCCTTCTCTCTTTCTTACTGTACTTGCTGATGGAATCTTGCAACAATTATGTCTTCTTCTAGTTCGACCAACTGTTCAAGCCTTTCTTGAACAACACCAGTGTCATCCATATCAGTGAAGACAACAATTCTTAGGCTTGGTACCAAATATTCCATTGGGACAACGACTTCAAGACCATACACCAACTTAAAATGGGTTTGCATTGTTAGCTTCTTACAATTGGTTTTATAGGCCCATAGTACTGTTGGTACTCTTAAATCCCAATCATCCCTGTTCACACTACAAATATTTGTCAGCGTTGTCTCCAAGATCTTATTTAATTCTTCCATTGTCCCATTTGCTTATGGATGGTAAGGCGTGCTCTTATGATGGTGGACTGCAAATTCCTCAGTCAGGGATTCAACTATTTTGTTTATGAAATGTGTGCCTTGATCACTCATAAGGATCCTTGGACATCCAAATCTGGTTATGATGTCATCAAATATGAAGTGCACAGTTGTAGTTGCACTACAGTACTTGACTTCTCTTGCTTCGACCCATCTGGTCAAGTATTTTTTCGCAACAATTATGTATCTTTCTCCTGTGCGATTTCCTAGTGGGTTTATAGGTCCAACAAATTCAATGACCCATTTCTCAAATTCTTGTAGGGTCAACTGCGTTGCTAATGGAAATTCATCTCTTCTGGATAGTTTTCCAACTCTTTGACATACATCGCAGGCTCTGTAGTAGTCTTTAGCATCTCTGTATAAGGTAGGCCACCAAAGGCCATCTCTAAAAATATTCTGCGCAGTTTCTTTCCCTGCATAATGTCCTCCTGTGATTCCTTCATGAGATTCTGCGAGGATCAGTGGTCACTCTGCCTCCATAACACATCTTCTCAATATCTCATCAGGTCCCATCTTGTATAGTTGTCTTGCTATAAGTGAAAATTCTGCAGCGCACACTACTAGATGTTTCTTTTGGGGAATTGTATGCTCACTAGGTGCCATTCCTGTTGAAAGGAACGGGACTATCTCTGGAAAGTGGTCATCAATATTTTGAATGGCCAGTAACTGTGCATCCGACTGTGCATCCTCCAAATTGGTCGACTGTTCTCCATGCTCCAATGTTGACAAGTGGTCAGGACCTTTGTTCATTCTTCCTGGATTTACTATGATCTCAAAGTCATATTCTTGAAATAGAAGACGCCATATTCATATTCTCCCCCCCAACACTAGCTTGTTGACTAGATATTTCAACGCAGAATGATCACTAAACATTTTAAAGTGTCCTCCCAACAAGTAGTGGTGAAATTTCTGCAGTGCATACACCATGGCTAACCCTTCTCGCTTAGTGGTGGTGTAATTAATCTCAGTAGTTGATAGTTTCCTGCTAGAAAAAGATATCGAATGGTCAATATATTCTTCTCCAGGTTGTGCTAACACTTCTCCTAAGGAAATAGAATATGCATCGACATGCACATGAAATTCCTTTCTCCAATCTGGGAAAACCAGAATAGGCGTAGTAACCATTTTCTGTTTCATTGTGTCGAAGCTCTGCTGGCACTCTTCTGTCCATTGAAATTGACAATATTTCTTCAAAAGATTATCCATGGGTGTTATAATCTAGGAATATCCTTTAATGAACTTCTTGTAGTATCTTGTGTGTCCCAGCGTAGTGCGCAACTATTTGAATGAAGTATGAGGGGGTAGATCAACTATAATGGAAATTTTAGATGGATCTACTAGCAATCCTTGCTTGCATACAATATGACCTAACAACACTCCGAATGGTGAGAAAAAGATGCATTTCTTCAAGTTCAAGTCAATTTGACACTTCCTGCATTTATCCAACATTATCCTTAGACATTCAATGTGATTTTTCAATAAATTAAAAAAATTCCAATCATCAAAATATGCTTCTAAGAATTTATGTAGAAACTCCTTGAATGATTCGACCACCACCCTGGAAAACATGGCTGGGGCATTCTTCAATCCAAATGGAATCACTGTATATGAGTAGGATCTCCATTCTGTTGCAAATGTGGTCTTATGGCGATCTTCCTTGGCAATCCGGATTTGATGGTATCCCGAGAATCCATCCGTAAAAGAATATACCTCCTGGCCCCCCACATTATCTAAAACTTTTTTAGTGAATGGCATAGGGAAGGGGTCATATAAACATGCATCATTCAACTTCCTTAGATCTACACAGATCCTGATCTCTCCTGTTTTCTTGTCTTGCACCACCATAGGGCTAATCCATTATGATTCTTCGACATGTTCTATAATCCCTGCTTCCAGCATTCTGTCGAGCTCAATCTTCACTTTCTCCTTATATTTAGGGTTCAACCTGTAGGGTCTCTGTTTGAAGCTTCTTTCATCTGGCTACAAAGGGATCGTCATCTCTCCCATAGGTCCTTTAATTCCCTTCATATCAGTGAACTTGGTTGGAAGCAAGTCATGATATTCATGGAGTAACTCTGTAATATTGTCAATGGTAGCAACATCCCAATAATCTCCAACATTTGCAAGATTAGGTGTCTTCTTTGGTCCAATATTTACCTTCTTAATCTTGATCGACTGTCCAATGAATGGTAACTCAAATCCTGGTCCTTCCACATCTCTCTGGCATTCTGTTTCTGCGATGTTCACCTTCCTTGGATCATCATTTTCATCAACATTGATGTTGTAACAACCTTGCATATTCTGAAGGGGCACAGTCCATTCGTCCTCTTCCTATTATAAAGGGAGGCTAGAGGCCTCCTCAAATACTCTTTGTCTGACAATCTGTAATGCTTTATCTAATGAAGGAAATTGACTTTCAAATAAGAAGTTAGTTACAAAGTTCTGAGTCATACCTTCCCAATCTGTAGTGATTAGGCGCATCTCTGCTTGAAGGTACCAGTTGATAGGTGTCATGTCCAATGTGTTAATGAATTTGTGCACCCACTACTCTTGAGGAATGTTTCTCCAAGCTTCTTCACAACTTCTCACATGGTCCTTTGGGAAACCTCGACATGTGTAGTGAACTTCGCAGCCTTCTACTTGTGCTGAGAACCACACTATCATCAGGGTACAACATTGTACCCATTCTGTAATGTTGTTTTAATGTGTCCCCCACCATCTTTCTGGTGTGGCTTTCAAGGCCTCATCCATTGCCAACAATATTTGTTGCATTGGTACACTTTCTTCAAAGTCCGACAAGAAGGTTTCTAAAGGATTCATACCATCAAAGGTGGGTAGGTTACTTACTGTTGTGTCGATCCAACGAACTTCTCTGGTTAATCTAGCACATCTCCTTGTGGATACTTCATACATTTTGTTCTGCCAGTTCTCCTGTGCTTATTTTTAATCCGATGAACATACATTGTCACTTTTCCATCTTAGATTCCCATTGGCCGTAGGATTAATGTAATCCCGTTGTCTGGTTATTAGTTTGTATATGTTTTCTAGTTCATATGCGTGGTCTTATTCTCTGATAGGTTTTGTGTATCACTGACCTTCATCTATATCTAAAGGTGTAATGACCCTAAGGCCATCTCTTTCAAACGTCATACATATTTTCTTTAAATCAACCACAGTGGAATTATTGAAATCCCAATCAGTTCCTAACAATGCAGGGTAAGGACAACTATCATCAACTATCTCAATTACCTCAAAATATGCAAACGTCCTTACTCCATCGATGTCCATAGGGACATGTTCCAATCTGCCAAAGGGGCTTACTGCTTGCTGATTAGCCATCCTAAGCCTGATAGGGGAATAAATCAACTTCGGTTTTCCCATCAGTGCCAAGGTCTACTTCATCATAACATTGACCTCCGACCCTAAGTCGAGGACCACATAGTCTATATCATACTCTCCTATTTGAGCATTCAAGTGCAATTCCTTATTTGTCCTTCTCTTCTTAGCGATTTGGTGTACTTCCCTATTCAGTAAGGGGTCTATCTTTCCTAGATCA
The DNA here is from genome assembly GCA_000966675.3 of Picea glauca. NCBI lineage: Eukaryota > Viridiplantae > Streptophyta > Pinopsida > Pinales > Pinaceae > Picea > Picea glauca. Next base: position 27,402 of record JZKD02S1705266.1, read on the forward strand.
TACTGTATGATTAAATTTTGTAGCTCTTGTACAATGCTCTCATCTTGAATCAACTTAATACAAGTATATAAAAATTCCATGAGCTTGCTTATCTCTTTTCCTTCGTTTGGCAAAGCAGATTAATCAAATGCCAGAGGAATTCCATATTATCTTACTTTTGGCCTCATCTTTGATGAAGAGCCTTGGTCTACTTTGAACTCTTTTCTTGCCTCTTCAAATAATTGTATTTCTTTCTTTGCATCAAAAGTTTGGTTCTTCTATATAGCTTTCCTGATTCATGAGTCTTTTGTGGTCTTTCCTTGGGTTATTCTATCTTCTCCTATAACAATGCCTCCTCTAGTTATAACAATGACTCTAGGGTCTTCTCTGCGAGGTTTAACTTATATCAATTTCACTTGCGGGTTCTGCTGATGTCCTCGTCTCTCCTGAAACTTAGCCAACAATGTTGGACATTCCTTGATAACATGCTCGAAGGAGTTGCAATAGCTACAATTGGTACAAGGGTTTTGAAAGTACCTTGCTAAGTGTCCTGGCTATGCACAGTTATAACAGATTATTTGTCCTCGACCTCGACTCGTAACTCCTCCTCATCCTCTTCCTTTGAATCCACCGCGAGGATTGAAATTTCCTCTCCCATGGGAGTTATACTGCTTAGTGTTTCATTCTTGCTGTACTTCTCTTTGAATTATATATATGTCTCTTGATATTTCATGCATGAGATCATAAGCCCTACAATCCATATCATCATTCCCTACAGACTTACAGAATGTGCAATACAAATTTGTAGGTGTCTGAACATACCTTTTCATGTAATAACACTCACTAGGGTGATGTCTATTTCTGCATACCTCGCACTAGGGTAAGGTGACTTGCTTCAAAGGTATTATAGCTCCATAGGCCAAGTATTCATTGAATAGGGGACAATGTTCCTTGTCATGGCCTTCTGATCTGCATCTAACACACTATATGTCTTTTCTTTTATCTTTTCCCTTGTCTTTCTTCATATCCTCGACCTGCAAAGAAAAAATAGTTAGCTGAATTAAGATTTGACTCATACCTGAGTTGGATTCTCCCATAGGGGCTAATTCTAGCTTCATAGAGATCTCCAGCACCTCATCCTGCAAAGAAATATTCTATTGTATAAGAGGAACTCTGATGTGTGGTAAGAGATCAATGATGAACTATTCTTTGTTTTGTTCATCTGGGATCTGAAAAGTCAATCGACCTGTTAAGGTATTGAATCTATGATCGAATTCCCAAACAGGTTCAACTACCTTCTTCTTGATCTCTTTCAGCTCTGTAATACATTGTGAATCTGAATTGGGCTTCTTGAACTCTGCAATCAACGTGTTGTTGATCTTATTCAGCGGCTTAGGCTGTGCAAGTCCTTGGACAAGCTTCATGTACCATCTTAGTGCGCGATCCCTTAGGGTAGTACTAAATTGGGTTCTTGTAACAGCTTCATCGGTGAATTTTTTAATATTCCATACAACTTCACATAGGAACCAGTGTTGATCAGGGTCTTCAAACCCATATCCCTTAAAAATAGGGAGCCTCATCTCATCTACCATAGATCCTCCTAGGATTCCTGACTAAGTATGTGGTGGACTACTAGTGACAATGCTTTGAATGCTCTGGTGGCTTGGATTACTCTGATTGCTTAATGTTACTGAATCAACAGGGGGGATAATATTACTTACTCCAGCAGTTTGCGCAGTTCCGGAATTTTCTGGCTCGTCCCGACGAGGTTCTTCGGCTTTCCCTTCCTTCGTCCTAGCGGGTTCTGAATGCTATTCGTTTGTTATATCTACCTCTTCTCCACTGTAGAAACCCTCTTCCTCGTAGTTATGCTTAAAAAATTCCAAAAGGTGAACTTCTATGAATGCTCTCTCGTTGCACGTATGTCCATCCTCTGTGTCATTGTCGCTGTCTGAATTCCTGAACATTATCTTTTTCAAATCCGACCAATCTACTGGATCTTCAAAATTTTCTTCTCATGTAATAGCATCTTGATTCTCAACTTCAAAAAGTGTAAAAATTTTCCTTTCGGTCCCTTGAAGAAATATCTCTCGGCTTGGCTATATGACTCTACTCTGTCAACAACAAACTCAGTTATGTACCCTCCAATGGTGCTATCAAACCAGTGATCTACTACTCATGATACAACGTTATCAACTCTCTTGACTTTCTTTATCAGTGTCGACGTCCAAACCATAGGAGGTCTAGATTTGATCTCAAACTAGGTATCTTCTAACCTAGATAACCACTCATATAGATCCTGATGGATTCCTCCAAAGAAAATTTCATGTATAACAGTAAATATATATCTCTCCAACCAATCCTCTCTAATAAGATTAGGGTTCTTGTTCTGGGCTTCAATGAAGTCCTTTTCTTGATCCTCTATCCACTTTTGAGTCTCTATCTTTGATGGAAACTACCTTGACATTCCCTCAATAATATTCTTGTCCAGACAATGGAACCATTTGTTGGCATAGGGGCAGACCCAGGGTTCAGCTCCAAGAGCGCACCAACAAGCCCTAGCTACTAGCCCTTTCGGCAGCACCTACAAGGAAGATGCAGTCTCACCCGAAGAATCTATGAGGGGGTTTCAGGATAGATATGTCTACAACCAGAAGGAATTTAAAGTGGATTCAAAGTGATCGACACACAACAATATAGTATTCTTTATCTTCTTACAACCTACTACGCAAGTTATATCTCAGATCTAACACATTATCATCATAACAACATATTAAGTGACAAAGAACAAAGCATAAATCACACACAACACAAGATATACGTGGTTCACCCTCTCTCTAGGGCTACATCCATAGAAATGTGCTTTATAATGTATTAAGATGAAGCATATAGTTCTTATCTGCGCTCTTAGCTAGCAGATCTTCTTTCTTCTCTCTCTTTCTCACTTCCCTTCCCTACACACCCAACTACAGGGTTGATCTTCGCACCCAACTGAAGATCTTACAATACAGAAGGCTCTCGCGCTCAACACTTCTTTTCCTCACACTCTAATCTCTTGCAACATCACAACAACAACTCAATAGCAACGAGCCAACAAAAACAACAACCTAGGTCCTCTTGACCTCTATTTATACATTACAATAGCTCACCGAACTCCTTAGGCTGAAACCTAGGTGTCAAAACCCTAGATACCAAAACCCTAGGTGTTTAAAACCCTAGGTCAACTTGACCCGTATTTTTAGGGCTTCGCCATCCTATCTTTCCTTCCTTCTTGTGCAGTGCTCCAAAGCATCCAACAGTGGATTTTTCCGCTTGTTGACTTTTCCATGATCATTCTTTCTTACTGATCTGTTGTCCTCAATCTCCTCATTCAATGAATTTCTTACATTTACTTTGCTCCATATTTTCTTCTCTTTTTCTCACTTCGACCCAGTAACAATCACTGTGTCTTCCACGCAGTTCACATTCTGCCTTTTATTCCTTGATATTCGCTTACTTCCACAACCAAGGGCCAAAAGATTGCCCTATAATGATTTCTAAAGTTGAAAATATGAATATGAGACAAGAAAACCATGAGACAAGCCAAGAAACTAAGGATATTATAGAACCCCAGAAAGAATCAGAGACTGTATTATTACAGATGAAAGAAACCCTGAGGCATCAACTTATCAGAGGTGTTAAAACAAAAAGAGTGTATAGAAGCAATAATATGAGACTTTGACATAGATTGTGTTCTGGATGAGGAAACACAGGTGAATATCATGACAAAAAGAACTTGGGAAATTTTGGGAAAGCCTTCTATGGTTCCTTCATTGAGAGGAATAGGCTTATTTAAAGGAAAATTGATAACCCTATGTGGAATACTTACCTAGATACCTATGAGTGCACATGGAACTTCGACAGAAGAAGAATTTGAGTTCGTTAAGTTTGTTGAGAACAGAGCCCCATTTGTTATTTTTCTAGAAAAGACCTGTATTGAGAAAGATCAGATATGAAGGAAATAAGAAAAGGGATATCTAGAACAAAAAAAGAAAGAACTAAGAGATTTCATGGCTAGGAGAATAGAGCACTTAATAGAAGAATAGAAGGACAAATCAAAGCTACTAAGGACCAACAGTCTGGATGTCAAAGTTGAAAGAACATAGGAAAACTTGACACATCTATATATACAAGACAATAGAGAACCTACTCCAGAAAGAGAAGAAGTATTACCCTTGAACGACCCACAACAGTGCGAAGTTACTATGCGAAGAGCAGATAAGAAAAATAATGGAAAGAGAAACCCAGTGACTCAAATCACAGGGAAGAAAGCCAAAAATCTCAACAAGAAGAAAGCAAGGTTATAAAAATTGTAGGAAGTACCAAGCAGACTTCACAAAAGGAAGCTTTACAGAAATTGAACTTCACTGGGATAGAAGAACAATGAATATTGGTACTTTTCCAATCTTAGAGGAGTATTGACCATTGGAGGTGTATTGACCATTAGCCCGACGCTCTAGAATGGCTCGAACCACAGTTATGTCCAGAAAGATCACCAGTAGACCATTGGGCCCATGCCATAATAGATGGAACTTCATTGCTTAAGGCGTTCCTACCTATTGGAGGAATCTGTTACGATGCTAGCTATTTATCCCATCGAGCATTGCACCGAAAACACTTTTACAATCAATCATTATTTGAGCCCACAGAGAACTAGTTTCTTTCACGCTATGCCTATTGATACCTTGCCACCCATTTTGTTACATTGAGTATTTGATCACTGACTTGATCTCGAGCATGCATGTCAGGTGACTTTAGTGTAGTAGAGAAATTCGTCAAATAAATCTTCATAGACCTCATGGCTGAGAAGGTCATGTCTACTGGAGTTCAAGCTTCATCAACGAGAGGAGTGTAAGCATCCCCGTCGACTACTCGTGGATTTGGACCATCCCGAGCTGCGACCGAGAAAATAACCAAGTATCGTGATGACTTGGCGAATGAAAATATCATCCCATCCATCCTGACCGACTATATCCCACCTCTATCTAGCACGGTTAGTCATGAAAATTTCTCGAGGGACTTAGAATACACCTTGATTACTGTGTACCTACCGAAGGGGATACATGCAGTAGGACTATAGTTAGGACAGGTCATGACGTTGAATATCAATGACTTCAACTTGGGAGACTGCAAGAACCATGGAATGCTCACATCGCATAAGGTTTGACCAAGACAAAGGGGAAGAAGTTGAAGATCATCCCCCAGCCGTGGAATATGGACATCACGAGGTCCACTATCATGAACGTAATGAAGATACCCCACTTTGGAAGGTACCAGGAGGTTAACGCATGCGTTCAACTCTTGTTTTCGTGCTTCCATGGCAGTTATTGTGGCTAGATAGACACATCACTATAGATCCAGTGTTGATCCATCGAATCATCAGATTGAACATGCAAGGACCAAACCCGCAAGACTTTTATCTAGGGAAGGCTACAGATCGTGCCCCGGTGCAGAAGATTAAATATACATATGGCAATGTGGAGAAGGGAAAGAGAGGTTACAAGGTAGCCTCCATTCAGAATGGCGCATTGCGCCTAGCCTGCTAGTTGATCATTGGTAAGATGGTAAGGAAGAACGGACCTACGCAGGTCACAGGGTTCGTTGTTGACCTCCCAGGAAAGTGCATTGAAGGACTACAGATGAACTGGGCGAGTTACCTCATCAACCAATTAGAACAAGACTGCGGTGAAGCTCAGGATCAGGGCTATGAGTTTCATTTTAGTTGGTTGTTGATCCTCATAGCATTCATTGTTTGGGATATGCCGAAAGGTAAGACCTTCCCTAAGATTGAGTCATCCGAACACTTAGATGAAAAGTTCACCATGCTCTGTTACTTGAGAGACATGGCTAAGAAATGGAATTCCAATGTGATGTTCCACACCTACTACCTACAATTGAAGAAGGATATTGATTCTTTCCCTCCTATGACACCGAAAACCTTGCACATGTTCAGACCATTTGTGAAGTTCCTATTGGATTATTGAGAGGGGGGGGTGAATCAATAATAGAGAAATTTAATCCTTTTTAACCATATAATCCAAGTTTTATATCAATGAAGAATTATCATCCAATAACCGCAGATTAAATAAGAAATGAACAAATGAACATACACATACACAGTAAACTAGTGTTTTACGTGGAAACCCAAATCGGGAGCAAACCACATAATGATTTTTCTTATATGTCTTGAAGAATTACATTCATTGGAAGCACCAAATTCCTTTGTTTTCCAGATGCAACTAGAAGGAGGCTCCAATCCCACAGTTTCTCAGGCTACAACCTGAGGGAAGCTCCAACTCCCTAATTCTCTGGCTATAACCAGAAGGAGGCTACAACCCCCTATGTTCTCCAGCTACAACTGGAAGGTGGCTACAACCACATGTCCTTGCCCCGTCCTGCCACCATGAAGTAGAAGTAGAATGATGGAACCACTGTCAACCTGTCACTATGAGATATACCACTGCAAACTTGTGCCAATAAATCTGAACCATGCATCAACCTGTACCTCTACCTATAATCAACCTGTACCATAAACAAGTGCATCAACAATGCACCAACCTGTACCAAATAACCTGTAATAAACCTGTACCATAAACAAGTGCATCCAACCATGTACCAAGTATGTACCAATCATGTGTCAACTACTCATCAATATGTACCAACATCATCAACTATACACCTCAT